>CAUYPO010039046.1:0-20504 GCA_963574435.1 Cheirogaleus major
AGAATCTGGCTCTGTTGCCCAGGCTAGAGTGAGTCCCGTGGCGTCAGCCTAGCTCACAGCAACCTCAAACTTTTGGGCTCAAGCAATCCTTCTGCCTCAGCCTCCTAAGTAGCTGAGACTACAGGCACACGCCACCATGCTCGGCTAATTTTTTCTTTATATTTTTAGTTGGCCAATTAATTTCTTTCTATTTTTAGTAGAGACGGGGTCTCACTCTTGCTCAGGCTGGTTTCGAACTCCTGACCTTGAGCAATCCGCCCGCGTCAGCCTCCCAAGGGCAAGCTTTTAGAATAATCTTAGGTACAGAGTCTTTACTAAGGAGTGTGGGGAGTTAGGCCTCTCTAGGGTCCGAGGTACACACAGACAGCTACTACTCTTGGGTGCTAAAGATAGGCACCAGTTCTCTTGCTCTGTCAGACCATTCAAGGGTCATTCAACTTCAGCTAAGTTAGAACAAAGCCATTTAAAGCAGTCTGAAGCCCTGAATTCCTGTATGAAACAGGGATGTTTAATGGTGATGTCAGGGATGCTTTTTTTGTTGAGACAGAGTCTTGCTCTGTTACCTTGGGTAGATTGCAGTGGTGTCATCGTAGCTCACTGCAACCTCAAACTTCTGGGCTCAGGCAATCCTTCTGCCTCAGCCTCCTGAGTAGCTGGGTCTACAGGTGAGCACCACCACGCTTAGCTTATTTTTTCTATTTCTAGTAGAGATGGGGGTCACACTATTGCTCATGCTTGGCTTGAACCCCTGACCTCAAGCAATCCGCCAGCCTTGGCCTCCCAGAGTGCTAGGATTACAGGCGTGAGCTCTCGCCAACAGGGATGCCCTTTTTCCCATTGTTTTCCTGGAAAGCTCTTCTCTTGCCTCAGGACTCAACAGTTCAAGTATCTCTTCCTCTGTGAAGTCTTTCCTAATTCTCCTGAACTGACTTAGGTCACCTCCCTGTGCTTCCATTAACAACTTATGCATACTTCTAGAACAGCATTTACCACACCATGTTGTAATTATTTGTTTACATGTCAGACTAGCCACAAACTCTTTGATGGCAAAGATAATGTTTTATTCATCCCTAATTCCATACCTAATAGGCATTCAATAAATACTTGTTGAATACATTAATGACGAATGACGTGGGAAGTCTTAAAGAATGGTGACAGTACCTTCTGGATTCCAGATCAAAATTACAGTAAGTATTAACACAGAACACTAAGCTCCTATTATATATTTCTACTACATATACCATTCCTGGCCAGAATAAGAGGCCAAAGATATGAGAAGATTGCTGTAATAGTGCTGGTCATTGCTAAATTACCAGCCAAGAATATGAGCACTTGCAGCACTAAGAATGAGCAAACAGGCCAGGAGCAGTGGCTCACACCTGTAACCCTAGTACTCTGGGAGGCCCAGGCGGGCGGATCGCTCAAGGTCAGGAGTTTGAAACCAGCCTGAGCAAGAGTAAGACCCCATCTCTACTAAAAAATAGAAAGAAATTAATTGGCCAACTAAAATATATAGAAAAAATTAGCCGGGGGCATGGTGGTGCATGCCTGTAGTCCCAGCTACTCGGGAGGCTGAGGCAGAAGGATCGCCTGAGCCCAGGAGTTTGAAGTTGCTGTGAGCTAGGTTGATGCCACGGCACTCTAGCCCGGGCAACAGAGTGAGACTCTGTCTCAAAAAAAAAAAAAAAAAAAATGAGCAAACAACAGTCATATCTACAACAATTTCTAAGTCTCATGCTCATTCTCCTGCTTCAGAACAACAGAACCAATGACTAATAAGAGTCCTTGGAAGGGTCACTATCTCCACTGCCACAAAACCTGTGGCAAACTGTGATTCAATACAACTTCTGCTGAAATACACAGAAAAGCTGTTCACCTTCTTTATCAAATCCAATTAAGGTTCTGCTAAGGGATAGGGATCTGAACTAAGTCCTCCCAGAACCCTGCCATGCTGTACACTAGCACTCTAAATCATTCCTCATGGGGTTTACTCATCTCTGAAGAGATACAGGCAAGGCAACAAAATGCTGCTGTCTCAGATGCCTCTCCCTGTAGGAATCCTGTACCACACAAGCCTATTGTGTTTACAGGCTGCTAATAAGACATAAAATCTAATGCGATCCTGTGAGAACATGGCCCGGGATGGCTCAAGGAATTAAACAAATGTAGTCTACTTTTGTACTCCCAAAGTGATGGGGCTCAACAAAGTTGAATAAAGCATAAGGGCCAAAACCCAGACAAGTGAAGGAATGGAAAGGGACTTTTCCTCTGAGGAACATCTGTAGCCAGGTGGGATGTGGCTCTTGGCACACAGTGAATGAGATAAGCAATGTTCAAGGGCAAACCAGGAGAACTACGTGCTGGTAGATATCTGGCTCCTTGCATGTTATCATTCCTAAGAAGCCAAGAAGCTCCAGTTAAATTAATTTAGGTCTCTTGAAGAGACAAATAAATTTGTTTCCACCCCAGGCAAGAGGAATTATCAAGCCAACTCCTTGGACTACGTGTTTTAGCATATTTCTTCCTGCTACTACAGTCTTACACAAGACCAGCTGTTAGATTAACACCTGCAGCTACATTAGTCACAGCTTGGCTCTTCACACTGTATGTGGTCCAACTATCCTCTTCCATGAAGGGAAACTGAGTCATGGCATATCAGCTGGCTTCCCAAGCACATGCTTAGTGTGTAGTGAGGCCACAACTGAATCCATGTTGCCATCCTCCTATTTAGCTCTTCTCATGGATGAATCTCAGCATGCCCCCCGCTGCTGCTCTTTTCCCTTCAACCTAAAAGCAAATCAATGCCCGCTTAATGGGCAGAAATGAGCAAGCACATTTGATTCTTTAGAGCCACAAGGAGCTTCTAGTTATCTTCTTTCCCAAGAAAGAGGAAGGTTAAAGAGGAGCAGGAGAAGGTAGGGTTGGAAAGAGGTGGCTCCTAATACTAGGACTCACCTTGGAGCTGAGGTCCTCTCGTCGGTTTCCTGCCTTACTCCTGCGTAATTTGATGGATGGAGATCGCAGCAGGTTCTTGATCCGGCTGGTAATGGTTGACCCTTCTACAGCCATCATGATGAGGAACCACTTGGGACAGTCCCGGGCCCAGGCCCGAGACTTGTCTCAACAGCAGCACTGCCTTCCCACTCCACAGGACCTTCCAATATGCCCTCTCACTGACCTGAGATGGCAGAGGCCACCTTAGCATCACAGTAGGTGTCTTACTTTCCGCCTAGCTAAGTCTGCAGCTTTTACGTCTAGCTAGGTATTGCCCTTTCCTTTTCTCTCATCTCCACCTTCAAGCCCTGTGCGGTTTCTTACAACGCTGGAAGGACAGACCCATGTAAAAGGGGGGGGAAATCCTGAGCTGCAAAAAAAAAAAATGTCAGGCCCACGCCTGCCAGAGGCGCTTAACAAGAGAGATGGGATGGGATGGGCTGCAGTAGAGCTAGAAGTCGGTCTGGTCCCCGTTAATTCCCAACTATTCCCATGACAACTGCGGTGTCCAAGGTAGGAGGCCACCGAGACCACCGAGGAGTTCCGCTGGGCGCCTGAGCACCTGCGCCGGCGGCCGCGGAGACTCGGCGCAGAGGGGCTAGCTGTGGCCCAGCAACTCGTTCTGCCACCGGAGCCTCCCTCCCCCACCCCTCCACCCTACGGAGCTCGCTCTCCGCCCTCCGCACCGGCCCTGGACCTTTCTCTTTCACCCGCCTCAGAAGCCCCTGCTACTCGTCAGCGCCCCCGCTCGGGCCCAGCCTCACCAGCCCCGGGGCGCGAGGGGCACCCGGCTGACAGTGCCCTCAGGCATCGCGCTCGGCGATTTTTGCTCCGCCGCGGCAGCGGCACAAGCAGCTATGGTGGCACGAGCGGCTCAAAACGCGAACTACAGCCTGGGCCAAGCTACGGGCTGGGTAGGCGGAGCCGACGTGAGGGGGTGTGGCCTGCAGCCAAGAGAGCGTTTCCACAGTGGACGAGCACGGTTTACGGGGGCGGAGCCAATGAAAGGGCCTAGGAAACAGAGGACTTGGCCTCAAGAACCACGTATTCCGCACAGTGTGGGTACTGGTCTTAGAGGAAAGTCAATAGAACATGGCTTCAGAATTGAGAGAACCAAGCCTTTTATGGTATTATCAGGCCCGGTCCCCCAGAAAACTGAACTTCCCAGTGCCCGAAGACGGTAACCACGCCCCCAAGGTGCTAAGGTTGGCGTTTCCTAGGTCGGAGGGACCATAGCCGAAACTAACTCCTAGCTCAGAATTACAAGACTGAGGCACAGCCAAGAAGCTCTGCTCTCACCGACCCCAAGCGCTGGGATTTAGAACATTTGAAAGTGTTTCTGATAGCGGCCAGCCCAGTGCGATGACACACGTGGAAAGGATTTTTCTGAGTAACCCAATTCAAGCGCTAAGAACAGTTTTGAACTGGGCAACCTGATTGGTCATGATGAACGGGGAGCGAGAGGGCGGCCTTGAGTAGACTTTAGGCGTGAGGGCAAGAGGGAAGACAAGTGAATGCGCTATGGACTATACTGTATTTGTTTCATGGTTTCTTTAGCCTCCAACGTCCCATCGCGATCTCTCACCCAAAGTTAACTACGATTTTGTTGCTTCAGATCTTTTTCTTGTTCCTGTCAAAATTTACTTGTGAATCCTTCTCCCTAGAACTGTTACTTGCCGAAGTCACTGTCAAGCTTGCTGACACCAGATCGAGTGGTATAGTTTCTCTAGCTAATGAGGGGAAAGGAAATGGGAATACACAGAAATATAATTATTTACATTTCATAGATGTTTAAGCCTAAAACTTTATTTTCTAGGAGCCCCAAGATTTTCTACCCGGCTACTATTGCAAAAAATTACCTTATGAAAAACTTAGCCTAAGCCTAGACTTGGGCCCCAAAGGGTAGCACACTGATGTGCCTGTCTCACCCTAACCCAGTCTTTGAAATCCCCGTGGGGTGACAAGTTAGCAAAACGGAAGAACCACTAAACTAAACTCACTGCTGTGGGTGGGCCTTGTACAGACAAGTGGCAAAACAAGTGTGTGCTTGTGTGTACTGTAGCCACATACTGAGATTTGTAAAGCTCATAAGTTTACATGGAGATCAGGGATGTCACCTCCTAGAAGACCCACTGGCAATAGCTACCAGCTAAATGGCCTTCTTCCCTTCAACCATGCACTGATGTAATGAAACGTAACATGGGATTTTCAAATTTATTTCCCAAATCTGGAGGAAGAAGGCAAGAGCCATTTAGCAGCAACAGCATGAAAGAGGTAGGTGGTTTCCTTCAATCCCTAGCTAGTCTGAAAAAGCTAATAACACTGGTGCCACCTGGTGTCTTTACTTGTGTGCTGCAGACCCCAGCAACCACCATATTCACCTATAAAGCAAGACTGTGTCCACAAGCGTCCCTAATCCTCTCCAGATCATTTTTGTGTCCACTAGCAGTTGTCTCACCTGACCACTCATGGCCAGGTAAATGGGTTTAAAAGTGTCACTGGTCATTTCTTGTCCAAAGCTACCCAGCTTTATCCCTCTAGAGAAAAATCTTCCCCCCATTACACTCATCTGAAGCTGAAGCTGGAAAGGCAAATCCAAGTTCCTGCTTTCCTTGTCTAAAATGATCTACATGGAAAAACAACTGAGAACAGTGTATTGAGGGGAATTTCTTAAGTCTGGAATTTGGATACTTCTAGCCTAAAGCCAAAGCCATGCATTTTTAATTCTTCCCAACTCAGTCCAATCTTTATTGTCTGGGTACTATGCTGCCTTTGAGATACCAGCATGGGAATAGGTTGTAGGCTGTTCCCATTCTTCATGAATTAATTCCTCTGAAAATAAGTCCCAGGTCTAATGTAAATAGAAGTGTTAACTTTTCTCCACAAAAATTAAATAGTCATGCACCGCATAACGACATTTCAGTCAATGACAGATTGAATGGTCTCATGAGATTATAATACCATTATTTTTACTGTACCTTTTCTATGTTTAGGTACATTTAGATACACAAATATTTTATCATTGTGTTCCAATTGCCTACAGTATTCAGTATGGGTTTGTAGCCAAGCAGCAGCAGGTTATACTGAATAGCCTAGGTGTGTAGTAGGTTTTACCATGTAGGTTTGTGTAAGTACAGTACACTCATGATGCCTGCACAAGGAAATGGCCTAAAGAAGCATCTCTCAGAACACATCCCTGTCATTAAGCAACATATGACTGTACCTGCCATCCCACCTTCCAAAATCCAGTTGACTCTTAAGTATTTCATCGTCCATATGCTATTTCATTTTATTCTGCTCATATATGTCCTAAATATCTACACATGGTGTTTGTCAGATTTTGAAATTCTAGATATCTGGGAATAGATCTTAAACAGTTGTCTGTTTAGCACTATGCTCACTATATCAAATTTTTAAATTCATCCTAGGATTACTGCAAATAAGGTGCAACTCTAAGATCCTGGAAAACTAACAGTATAAACATTTGCTCATCAATTCAAATATTAATTGAGCAACTTTACATGCAAGGCACTGTGAAACAGCTGAGACCAATAATTGCAGCTGGAAACAGGATGAATCTCTAAACAATGCTTCCAAGACTGCTTTCCTATTTAACAAAATATCTTCTATCAGCAGGGTTTAAAATGAAAGAATTTGTAGAATTTAGATTTGTCTCAAAATTTCCAACTCATCTCATGGTTTAGCCTTCCCATCCTCCTTCACTGTTGGTCAACACTTACGTGCCTTTGTAGAGCAGTTATGTTTATTACAGTTATGCCTCAGTTAAAATGTCGTATATATCAAATTATTTTCCTCTATTTCAAAAATGCATTTTAACTGATTTTTTTCCTCCAACTGGCAATAAGTCTGAATACCTCCGCTTTAATTTTCTCTGCACTCAACCATAAATGTCCATGTGAAATTTCACTAGTGATAATACAATGACATGTTACTATTGATGCCCAACAGAACTTTCTTCAAAACCAACACTTTTTTGCAAGAAATGTGTTCTGATTTTTGGTTACCAATTATTCTCTATAAAAGTACCTGAAAATGTACTTGCCTACACACTGTGTATGGCTTTTTAAACTGTTTTAATTCTGGGAGTGAGGGACAAGGGATATCAATATTTTCTAGACCTGTCTTCAAAGTGCATTTACCTCTCAATTTGCCTTACCCCATTCCATTTCAAATAGCTCAACCAGTATAGTTAGAAAAAAAATACTACTAAACTCTACCAAAAATAATATATGGATTGTCTGCCATTCTTCTGTGTTCAAAACATGTTCAAATTTGTTACAGAAAGGCCTAGCATATTTCATCCACAATTCTGGGGGGGAAAAAACTGCATTTACTATAAAATACATAAAGTGAACAATTTATATGAAGCTTACATAACTGAACTTGATCTGTTAGTGACCTTAAGCAGATTAAGAGTAGCTCAATGTCTAAAGGACTCCTTTAAACTTTTTTGTAAATTATGATACTAAACATATATCTTATGTTAACAATACCTATTGTCGTTAGCCACTAAGATTGTGTTTATGTCCCATTACTCCCCCAGATAACAGGTAAACTGTCTTACACACATTGGTACCATGAGGCTATCTTTCTTCACTGCAGAATGACTTTTAAGATAAATATTTGCAATCAAGTTGTACAAATTGTTGAAACCTCCATGTAAAACATACTATAAAGATTAGAACACCAACACCAACACCCCCAAATTGGCATGTCAGAAAATTTGAGAAAAGGAAGGAATTTCTATGATAAAACTACTTCAGTGGCACATCTCTCATATGTGTCTCAGGGAATCAGAATTCTCTACCCCAACTTGGCACAAACCTGCCAACACCAAGTTCTGCTTTAATTATTATAACTGATTTATTCCGGGCTTATACATTCTGCCTTCCCATCACCAAACTCCTTCTGTTCTTAGGTTTCTAAAAAAAATAGTCACTTTTCAAAAGCAGAAAAGGAAAGATATATATTTAATATATAAAAGAAAATGCTAAATCTGACATAATTATATTCTTAAAAACATTCCATTTATTTACAGATGTTATAAAAAGGCGAATTATTGGTCTACTGAGATCATGCTTCTTATAGAGTTAGGTTGAGAGCTGTCTTCCAGGTTCCTCAACTCCTCTCACTCAACTTCATCTTTCATAATCACACATGTAATTTTCATAATTAGTTTCTCCTGGGGTAAGCTTAAAGGGTAGGAGTTTTTGGAAATTTAGATTTCTGTCAAGATTGCAGGATTGTTTTGAAGACTGAACCCTCCTCAAATTAGCTCTGAGGACACCTAGTTCTAAGAGGTCTTGAGAACACTATCTTTTGGGTTTGTAGTAACATCTACAGCCTTCCCCATAAACACCTGGAATCATCCTTCACTTCCATCTTTATATATCTCTCATAAACAGAGTTAAATATCCTCCAATCAAGAATTATTACCTGTTTGCCTATTTTCTTCTTAAAAAAAAAAAAAAAAGGAAGTGTTCAGAAGCTAAAATGGTCCTTCTTTTCCTGAGGATTGTTCACTCACTTGCCTGCCCCTCAAAAGCCACCAGAGGCTTGGGAAGTCAGGAGGAAATGTGGGGAAGAGACAAGCAAGGAAATAATGGGAAACTGCTATACCTGGGTTAAAGTACTAGCATCTCTAAGAACAATTACTAGCAGGGGAGACAGGTGCTGGACTCCTTGGCTAAGGCATTGAATGAAATCTGCTGGGGAGAGTGGAAGGGACAAGAAGCTGAGCAGCACTCTTTACCTACTTCAAGCTTCTTCAGTAACTTTTAGGGGAGGGAAGGTTAAGTGCTGATGAGCAGGTCTAGGAAAGCAAGCAGCACAAAACCAACAAGAACTTGATCATATTGCAAATTTGCAGAGAAAGTTTTCTACCCTTTTCAATCTGTTGATTACCAGAGTTAATAGGGAACCAACTATGGAAGTAGTAATTCACTGGCTATTATCCATTCCAAAGTTGGTCTCACAACCTAGGTCTGACAATATGCAGAGTGGGATTTGGGATAAAGAAGGCAGGGGATGTAGAAGAAATAACATCAACCTAGGCACAGCCCAGGCACTGGAAGCTCTTGTGTTAGTGTTTTACAACACAAGTAAATCCTGTCAATGAAGACAGAACAGGGGTTACATTCCAAAATATAATTATTTAAGAAAGGCAAAATGCAGCAGCTAAATCCCAGTCTATACAGTTTCAGAATAGTGATTCTTGCCCCCAGGAGTTTCCAAGAGACCCCTCAAGTGCACCATGATTATTTACAAACTAGATAGGAAACATCATTTCTATACTCAATACAAATCTCATCTTCTAGGTTGAAAACTTCAGCCTTTGAGAAATCTATGAAAACAACTATACAAAAATATAAATATCTTTATCTTTACAGACTGTCAGTCCTTCATACTCTGACAGCTAACAAGTGAAAAAGCTCTACAGATCATTGAATCCATGGTAGCAGATAAAAAATATATCTTGTGATTCAAATACTGCCTCATTTCCCTGGTAAAGAGTGCCTACTGTGACTTTTCTTTACATCCTCTGCAGGTAATAGTGAACGAAACCTTCAAGCACCAGGAAGCTGGTTTGATTTGGTAAATATCCAGCCCCACAATTTTTTATTTTGGCCACTATCTCTGGTCTGGGGAGAAAATGCATTTCACTTTAGCTGTCTCTTGAATGATGTGATTTGTGAAAGGGGTAAGGCTCCCTCCATAATACATATTCCTAGTAGAAATCCCTGCCACTGTGAAATGAGCTTTTCAACACCCACCCAATAAGGGAGAACTAGAACTACTATTTTCTGTAACATCTCAAAATAATTACCTTAATAATAAAAGTTAAACGCATCCCTACGTTACCAGAAGGCTTGAATTTGTAATTCTAATTGAAAAAGTGAGGGAATGGAAGCTACTTGGTATATGAAAGAAGAGAAAATTTTCCCAAATGACACAAAGTCCTTCACTTTGGTATTCCATGGTACCCATCCTCTCTCTCCCTGTTCTTGAAACATCAATTAAAATTTCTCTCTTCTGGATCCCTTTGCACAAGTGCATCACATTCCTTAGATTTCAGACTTAACCCAACAGCTATCAGCTACATTCAGTCCATAGCAACTCCAAAGTTGCAAGCAGCTTGTTCTCTTGAGGGGAAGAACTAGGAACCACTATGGAGCCAGAGTCTTGTTATGAATTCCTTGGGTAAGAGGGGCACCTCGTGTTTAGTAATGGATCACATCTTCTTAGAGAGGATGAGGGGACCCAGCACCACAAGTGAGGTAACACATTTTAACATGATCAGAATTTCATAGTATTTCTTATACCAGGGTCAGCACCCTACCCCCTTTCTCTATTATCCACCGCATCAACAAAGTCAAGGACCAAAGTTCCAAGACACAAATAAAGAGATGCCTGCAGAGAAAGGAGGTGAGATTCAATTTTCCCTCATAGCCTGGCTTCTGCCTGAGGACAAATGAGTTCATTTCCCTGCAGAACTTGGTGAGGCCCCAGAGTTGCCCAATTTAGCCACAACAGGTGCCAACGTAGGCATCACCTTGCTCTCCCGGCCTTCTTGGTCACTCCCTGTTAAGTTCATTTTGTGTCCAACTGACCCAACTTTGGCAGCTATAGGTGCCAAACAAGGCATCACCTTGAGACTCTGACCATCTGCATCATTACAAGGATTAGCTACTTTTAAACCTAGAGGTGCCAACTTTGGCATAGGCCTCCACAAAGTATCTGTGCTGCTGCTATTCTCCAGGCCAGTCCTCATGTGTAGGAGGGGGGGTGAGGACACACTTTCAGTCTCTGCAGGGAGGTCAGAAGTACTCTTCCCTCCATCACCAGTTTTCCTGTGAGAAAGAAGGGAATCCTTTATCTCAGAGTCAATAACAATCTTAAGTACATCTGGCTCAGAGGCTGGTTCTCCAAGTTGTTTTTCATTCTCAGAAAAGTCATCATCTTCTAAGTGCAAAAGGAGGGGACTAGTGGAGTCACTCTCCCCTTGAACATCAGGTAACTCTTTCAAACCAGTTCCCAAGTGGCCAACCTGGAAAGTTGCACTGTTCCCAGGGGGAAGCTTACTGATAAAACCCCGTCGAGCATCCCCTGGGAACTCTGTATCCACAGTGCTGGGCAGTTCAGCCAGGCTAACAGAGTCATCATTTAGTTGTTGATTAAGAAAGGCAATCTCATTAAGCAGAGAAGTCAGTGTCTCATCAGTATCATCCTCATCTTCCATGTTAGTTAGCAGTTCACTGGAATCAAGTGCTGCTTCCTCTATAGCTGATGTTACTTTCCTCAATTCCATCTCTATGCTTGAGTCCTTCAGATCTTTCATTTTTAATTTATGAAATGAAGACTGCTTTGACTTCAGTCTCTCCCCTCTTGATTCATTTTCTTTCCATTTATACTGAATCCCTCTGATATCACCAGAAATCTTTTTAGGTAAGAACTCCTGTGCTTCCTGCATACTGGATACATCAACTATTTGTGGAAAAGCAGAATCTTTATTTGCCAGAAAAACCTGTGTTGGACCCAATGTCATTCTGCCCTCTCTATGGTTTCCTCTGGAAGAGATTCTACCCGAATCCTCTAAGGAGTTATCTTCATTCCTGATGGTATCTGTCAGGTGGTCAGGAGGCTTGCCATCAGGAACTTCATGAGGATATTTACTGCCACCCATATCTACCAAACCTCCATCTGTGGCCAGTGATGTCACATTAACGATTCGTGGCATCATAAATAAGTCATCATTTTCTGAAAAATAAAAGCAAAAAAGAAAGAAAAGAAAAATTCGTTTAGATCTACAGTGTTGAACATCTCTTTCTCTCTCAATCATATCAAATGACCATCTTAGAGTTGTAGTCAAACTTCACCAGTCTACTTTTAACAAGAAGATGGAAAAAAAAAATCAGTTCTTCAAAGTATGGATTTAATCTAATAAGAAAATCATCACATAAAATCCAACCAAAAGACTCTTGGATAGCCCATCATTAAGAAAAGTTCCATTTAGGCCAGGCGCAGTGGCTCGCGCCTGTAATCCTAGCACTTTGGGAGGCCGAGGCGGGAGGATTGCTTGAGCTCAGGAGTTCGAGACCAGCCTGAGCAAGAACGAGACCCCGTCTCTACTATAAATAGAAATAAATTAGCCAAACAACTAAAAATAGAAAAAAAAATTAGCTGGGCATGGTGGCACATGCCTGTAGTCCCAGCTACTCGGAAGGCTGAGGCAGGAGGGTTTCTTGAGCCCAGGTAGTTTGAGGTTCCTGTGAGCTAGGGTGACGCCATGGCACTCTAGCCCAGGCAACAGAGTGAGATTCTGTCTCAAAAAAAAAAAGAAAAAAAAGGTAAAGTTCCATTTAATTATCTTACACAAATGCTCCCCAAATTAATTCTTATCCTGAGGCAGAAGTGTATCTTGATTCTGTTCACCCAATTAACTGCTACTTTGAGGGGAAAATGAAGCCCTACAGGCAACATGGTAAGAGAAAGGGATGAGTCCTTCAGAGTAGGTTTGGCAGGAGATAGAGACAAGGAACTATTGGCTGGCAAGGGCAACAAAGTAACTAGGATTTTAATATTGGTAAGGACACCCTTTTATTACCTTAATAGAAATTTAGTTGCTTGAAATCTAATCATCAAAGTGAGATTTCCTTTTCAACTTTACCCTTTACTCCAAAAGGGAATGGTGCTCAAACTGAATCAGACTAGTAATGCAGGATTGTATCATCTCTGAGCACAACATAAAATTGACAAATAATCATCAACACCAAGAACTAACAGCCGGGCGCGGTGGCTCACACCTGTAATCCTAGCTCTCTGGGAGGTTGAGGCGGGCGGATCGCTCGAGCTCAGGAGTTCGAAACCAGCCTGAGCAAGAGCGAGACCCCGTCTCTACTAAAAATAGAAAGCAATTAATTGGCAAACTAAAAATATATAGAAAAAAAAAAAAAATGAGCCGGGCATGGTGGCGCATGCCTGTAGTCCCAGCTACTTGGGAGGCTGAGGCAGGAGGATTGCTCGAGCCCAGGAGTTTAAGGTTGCTGTGAGTGAGGCTGACGCCACGGCACTCACTCTAGCCCAGGCAACAGAGTGACACTCTGTCTCAAAAAAAAAAAAAGAACTAAGACAATGACCCTTCAGCATCTTCTTTTCACTTTGACATCTTTGCAATTCTTCTCCTACTTAGAAATAACTAGAGTTCACAAAATAGTTCCCAATCCCGGGTAAAACACACCAATCAATATCACAGATCAAGCCAAACTTGTTCTAAAAAGAGTGTTTCTCTTATCAAATGCCAACAGAACAGACCTTTATTTTTTATTTTTTTGAGACAGAGTCTGACTTTGTTGCCCGGGCTAGAGTGCCATGGCATCAGCCTAGCTCACAGCAACCTCAAACTCCTGGGCTCAAGCAATCCTACTGCCTCAGCCTCCCGAGTAGCTGGGACTACAGGCATGTGCCACCATGCCCGGCTAATTTTTTCTGTATATTTTTAGCTGTCTAATTAATTTCTTTCTATTTTTGGTAAAGACGGGGTCTCGCTCTTGCTCAGGCTGGTCTCGATCTCCTGAGCTCAAATGATCCACCCGCCTTGGCCTCCCAGAGTGCTAGGATTACAGGTGTGAGCCACCGTGCCCGGCCCCCGACCTTTATTATTACAGAACACATTCAAAGGCTTCTTGTCACTGTGAGATATCAGGAATACCATTTTCACTACCCCTAGATGACAACAATTAAGACATACCTGATTGAGCCATAGCACTGCTGCCAACTTGAGGCTTAAGATCAGCTTCTAAGAGACCAGGAGAAACAGTTACTACTGGTCCTGAGAATAGGGGACCTTTCAAAGTGAGCAGTTGCCCTTGTGGAGTCATCACAAGGTTTGCTGAGGTGTGTGGAGTATTCGAGGGTGAGGTATTTTCTGTAAGGAAAACCAGAAATTAGTTATGGATAAAAGACTTTCAATTAATGCTAGTGTAGCCCATGAGTCTAGGAGATATCCTTAAAACCACACTGACTTAAAAGGTAAGAAGTAAATTTCAAATTTAGTTAGGGAGACTGGGCGTGGTGGGTCACACCTGTAATCATAGCATTTTGGGAGGCAAAGGTGAGAGGACTGCTTGAGGCCAGGAGTTAGAGACCATAGAGACCA
Source organism: Cheirogaleus major (assembly GCA_963574435.1). Taxonomy (NCBI): domain Eukaryota; kingdom Metazoa; phylum Chordata; class Mammalia; order Primates; family Cheirogaleidae; genus Cheirogaleus; species Cheirogaleus major. The sequence goes on from CAUYPO010039046.1 coordinate 14,171, forward strand.
GCCTGAGCAACAAGGTGAGATCCCATCTCTACCAAAAATAGAAATATTAGCTGGACATGGTGATGCGCGCCTGTAATCCAAGCTGCTGGGGAGGCTGAGGCAAGAGGATCACCTGACCCCAGGAGTTTCAGGGTGCAGTGAGCTATGATGACACCACTGTGCCCTAGCCTGGGCCACAGAGCAAGACCCTGTCTCAAAAAACAAATTTAGTTAGGGAAACACAACTTGGAATTTATTTTCTTAAACTACTTTTCAATGAGTAATGGTTACCTGGCCACTGATTCTCCTAAGGGAGAGAATTTCTCATTTGTTGAGGAATAGAGTTGTGGAACCACATCTTCAATGGAATGGCTCCTGATGGTCTTTTTTATTTTTCAGATGCATTCTCTTATTTATGCTTCTGATAGTCTTGATAATGTGTCAAGATGAAAGTATACATGATTCTTATCCCTAGGCTTCATTTCCTATATACTTCTAACAAACTTAAGTTTCTAGGTCTCAGTTTTCCCATCTGTAAAATGAGGTGACGGGACCAAATAATCATTAAATTCCTTTCTTAGAACTAAAACCATTTGATTCTGCAATATTAGAAAAACTAATTCGTGTTTTAGTATCCATCACTAACTTCTTAGTTTGATGTAATAAATCAGGACTTCCTGGTTCAGACACTGAGCTACCAAAAGAGTAAAAAAGGATATACTATTCTCTAAAGGATATAAGCAAATAATATAAAATCACTTTTGCCTCACTTCTAAAATCAAGACATGAGAAAGAAATTAAAACCAATTTACTTTATTCTTTAATAATGCATTAATAGGTGATCTGATAAAAAACAGAGCCCAATTCAACAGAAGTAAAAAAAAAAAAAAATTTCTAGCCAGACACGCTGTGACTCATGCCTATAATCCCAGAACTCTGGGAGGCTGAAGCAGGAGGATCACTTCAGGCCAGGAGCTCGAGATCAGCCTGAGCAAGAGCGAGACCTCATCTGTACAAAAAAATAGAAAAATTAGCTAGGCATAGTGGTGTGCCCTTGTAGTCCCAGCTACTCAGGAAGCTGAGGCAGAAGTATCACTTGAGCCCAGAAGACTGAGGTTGCAGTGAGCTATGATGATGCCACTGCAGTCTAGCCCAAATGACAGAGGGAGACTTCTGTCTCCAAAAGGAAAAAAAAATCTAATTGGTCTCAGATAGACCCAAACTTACTCAACCCATCAGCAGAGCTCCAGGAAAACCATGAGTTCACATATAAAGTCTGAAATGATGATAGCTTTAAAAATTACTCACTAAAAACACATGACTGTAGACTGCTATCAGAATTATGATTTATATGTTACCATGACTGGTAAAATCTCAGGATTTGCTTCAGTGCGTAATGCCAGAAACCAAAATCTAATGTAATTAATATGCTACTTTTTATATAACTCATCTTTAATTAATTTAATTAAAACTATCGCCAAAAGATGATGTTTAGTCCACTAAACTGATGTTCATCTACATTAAGGAAAGCAAACAATGTCCCTCCTACCTGTGGCCTGGTCTCTTTTTCTGGAAAGAATCAAAGGTTTGCCCCTCCTGTTATTTATAAACATCTGTCCAACATCGACAGATGATGCAGAAGATCCTTCCTGCTGTTTGCTACTTCTGTGAGACACATCAAACTCATCTGATCCCATCTTCTTTTTTCTTTTTTGTGCCTCTAGTGCTTGTTGCTTTGCATAAATATACTCTAGTTTCTTCAGGACCACTTCCTCTGTCTTACCTGCAGGTTGACAGGGAATAAATTATCACTCTCTGCGAGACCCCACATAATAATGAGAAAGAGTCAACTGAAATCCAGTTGATTTAACTATATTCCTCAAAACTATGGAAGGCAAAAGTGATCACAATTCAGGAGAAATGTCCCCCCAGTCAAAGGTAATTCTGTAAACCCTGGGAGCCAAGCCTTAAACTAAGTAGTATCTGAAAGGTCTTCTAAGGATTTCTCCTCACTAAAGCTATTATTAAGCTCTTCCTAGCACTTTGGAAAGCTGACATGGGAGGAGGATCACTTGAGGTCAGGAGTTGGAGACCAGCCTGAGCAAGAGCGAGACCCCGTCTCTACTAAAAATAGAAAAAATAAGCCAGGCATGGTGGTGCACGCCTGTAGTCCCAGCTACTTGGGAGGCTGAGGTAGGAGGATCACTTGAGCCCAGGAGTTTGAGGCTGCTGAAAGCTAGGCTGACACCACTGCACTAGCCCGGACAACAGAATGAGGCTCTGTCTCATAAACAAACAAACAAACAAATAAATAACAAAGTGAAGGCTCTGTCTCAAAAATAAATAAGTAAAGCAAGCTATTATTATGCTCTTCACCAGAGATCATTTACATATCTCACCTGAAAGAGATGATACTTTCCGTATTAGAATATTTCGTTTTCGAGTCAGGAGATTTTTCTGTCCTATCAATTTGTCTGCTTGATCTGTTAGTCCCTGGATTTCACTGAATGCCTAGAAAAGAAACAGTAATATAATTTTCAATCAATCCACTCTTTCCTATAAACAGGTTGGGTCTACACAATTTCTTTAATGAAAAAAAATAGGAGAACTTTCTAATGCTATTTAAAACAATTACTGATGTTTCAGGAATTATTTTTTGTTAAACTGCAAGAGGTTTTCTGGCTTTTACTTTAGGGAATATAGATCATGATTATTTCTAAAGAACAGCATGGAGGCTGGGCGTGGTGGCTCATACCTATAATCCTAGCACTCTGGGAGGGAGTTCGAAACCAGCCTGAGCAAGAGCAAGACCCCATCTCTACTAAAAATAAAAATTAATTGGCCAACTAAAAAATATATATAGAGAAAAAATTAGCCAGGCATGGTAGCGCATGCCTGTAGTCCCAGCTACTTGGGAGGCTGAGGCAGGAAGATCGCTTGAGCCCAGGAGTTTGAGGTTGCTGTGAGCTAGGCTGATGCCATGGCACTCTAGCCCGGGCAACAGAGTGAGACTCTGTCTCAAAAAAAAAAAAAAAAAGTATATCATAACTTATTGTTGACTATAGTCAATTTGCTGTGCTATCAAATATTGTTCATTCTATCACATTATATTTTCATATTTGCTTATATTTTAATTATCAACTTTAAAATCATTTTCTAGTCTAAGTAAAATCTGGTTGAAATAACTTTGCTCTGGAGGGATATGAATGCTTATCCTGTTCTGTTCTAACTTTGACACAAAAGCAATTTAAATGAAATTATCTTAGATATTCCATATGCAAAGTTAAAACTGCTAGCTTAAATATTTCAGATTTTCCTTTAAAATGATTGTCAGTTGTTAAGAAGTATGTTAAAATATCATTCATGTTGTGCTTTGCACTGTGATAAACTGTTCTGTCTAGAACACCAATGTAAAGAGAATGTGGTAAACAGAGCTAACCAGAGATTCTGACTTTATCTAAAGAAAGGATAGCTCTACCAGTTAAGAATCTGACTTTCAGTGAAAAGCTACTCTGACTTAACATAATGATTTTCACCCTAAGGGATTTACTGGACATTCACTAGCCCACATCCAATTGTTAAATACATGTAGCTCTATTTCAATCTCACTCATATGGCAATAGATTTTCTTTCTCATAGTATCCCTAAGATTCTCTTAGTCAAGGTCTTATTTGTCATTTATACAGAACACTTACCCGAGTAAGAATGAGACTTTTGGAAACTTTGGAAGAATGAAGTAATCCCAATGTGGTCTTTAATTTCTCAAACAGATCCCTCATTTCACCACGGCGCCGCCGCTCATTGGCAGTGTGTGTCCGGCGATAATAAGCAAAGGCTTCTGCTTCTTTCTGTAGTTTGTCACTCCAGTAATCAGGCTTCAGTTTGAGAGGAACTGGTGGAGCCTGTCCAAATAAGATTGCCTCCTAAGCATCTTTCACATGTACCTGCCCTCTTCCTCTAACCCAAATGGCACTGCTCTATTTCAGGCATCCATCATCTTTTGTCTCCTTGACTGTTAAAACAGCCTCCCAATTGGTCATCTTACTCCAAATCTAATTTCCACAATGCCAAAAGTACAATTTCTAATGCTATGTGATTGTATCAGTTCCCAGGTCAAATTTCGGTAGTGCTCAAATGAGGAAGAATTTATGTGGGTTGGTAACAGATCCAGAAAAGCTTATCTATATACATTTTTATTATTACTACTAAAACTTGTTTTCATGACACAAATATATTTTTTAAAAATACTGTAAGATGCTTCACAATCCATGGTAAAGGATCTCTTTTAAATCATCTTTTTCTCCAACCATTCCTAACTGCTAGAAATTTCCAAAACATACTATGCCATCTCCACAGCTCCCCACCATTACACAGGTTTTTGCCTGTACCTGGATTACTTCTCCTTCTCTCCCACTCAGTCCTCGATAACATTTAAAACTTCACACTCAGAATTCAAACACTGTACTTTTGCAAGAAAGTCTTTCTTGACCTTCAGAATGCCTTAGGCCTCCTTTTTCTATCTTCTTTATTCTACTTCAATTTTTAAAGTTTTTTCCTACAAAAAAGTTATAGATCATATAGAGTTTTAAATATATGATCAGTTTATAATGAAAAGCAACTGTGCCCTGCTCCTATACCTGGAACCTCAGAAACAACCACTTTTTGATTCTTTTAGCAGCTTCTCTGGTTCTTTAATCTATATCCTAAATCAAAAATAGTAACATAAGCTTTATTTTTTTCCATTTTCAATGCTACCTCTATTAACTTCCTACTATGCAGAAGAGGATTTACCTCATGCTACTTTCTTATCTTGCCACCTCATCATCCCAAAATAATTATATCACTAACTTTAGTTCTTTTACTGATCCCTTAGCAACTTGGACATAATTCTATCTTAATTACTCATTTCATCAACAATAAACAGTCTATCTTGCCTTTCCACACTGTAAAATCAGGTTTATTAACACCCACATCCTTCCTGTTATTTCTTCTTCCTTCTTTCACCTCCCAATTTCATTTGTATTCATATATTTTTCAAAGCTGAAAATGAATCTTCCATATTTTATTCACAGGTTACCATAAAAGTTTTTAAAAATCATTAACAGTAGCCACACTATTATGACACTGTAAATAATTCTCATAAAAGATGAACAATTATATTAACATTTCCTGTCTTGTACAGTTTCATTTTGTGTTCTTTCCCTCTGATGTTGCTATAGTTTTTTTGTGACACTGTTTGCCTTTATCATAACCCTGTAGCACCCAAAACCTCTTATATAAATCCACTGTCTTTCTGAAGATAAACCCATTATGCATTAATGAAGGATCAGAGACTAAAAGATGCAAAATATATAGAAAATCAGTATCAAGTTTAAATATAGCAAAGTGCTACAAGTATTTGCATATTTGGGGTACAAAACAATAGATGTGTAAATAAGCTATTATAAAAATCTTCATATCTGAAAAATATTTCAGAATGAAAATAAAACAGTGATATATGCAAAATGATTAAAACCATGCAAATATATATCATATGATCTTCCAAATCAGATCAAAGTCAAACAAATCATTCTGTGGTTTTTTTAAAGGACCCAAATGCCATCCTTATGCTACTATGATATACACTGAATACAGCAAGAAAATTAAAAGAAGGTTTATAATTTCATGGCTTCTTGAATTGCTAGACATCATTACAGAGAATAAGTTTTTAGGTCACTGAAAATCATGAGCCTAGGCAAGAAAAATGGTATCTTGTCTTACATCAAATCATCACAAAACTAGTTTTCAAATAAGCATATTGATTTTTGTATGCTCCAATCAATTTTAAATTCTCTAAATTAGTCCATCCTCTCGGAGGAATAAAAGAATTAAGAGAAAAAAACATTAATAGTATAATTTCATTAAGGGGAAATAACTGATTATATTAACTCACTGGTAAAAATAACCCTGGGGGAGGCTGGGCGCCATGGCTCACACCTGTAATGGGAGGTCAGACATGGAGGAACGCTTGAGGTCAGGGGTTCAAGACCAGCCTGAGCAAGAGCAAGACCCCCGTCTCTAGCTGGGCATGGTGGTGCACGTTTGTAGTTCCAGCTACTTGAAAGGCCGAGGCTTGGTCAGCTTGAGGCTGATTGCTTGAGTCCAGGAGTTGAGGTTGCTGTGAGCTAGACTGATGCTACAGCACTAGCCCAGCAACAGAGCGAGACTCTGTCTCAAAAAAAATAAAAAATATGTATTCTTTACTTGATTTAGTATTCACTATGAGCCAGACACTATTCTCAGTGATTTACAAATATTCACTTACTACTCATAACAATCCTACATTAATACAATCACCCCCATTTTACAGATGGGA
>CAUYPO010039050.1:0-25171 GCA_963574435.1 Cheirogaleus major
GGGAGCCTTCACTTTTAATTAAGTTCCCTGATGATTCTAATAATCAATAGAGTTTGGGAAATTCTGCTCCAGAAACTGTGGGAAAACCATAGATTGCATGGATTAGGCAGAGAAGCTCAGCTAAAATCTGTACCAAGAGTACGAAGAAATTTACTCCCCATTTCCAAAGGAGTAGCACCTAGAACCTGGAAGCTGCACAGCCAAGACTAGATCAGCAGCCTCAGAGTGGGAATAGCTGATGAATGAGAAGGCAGAAGTTTTGCAATACGAAGAAATACTTCTCAGATGCTCAGCCCTCCAGAAGACTAACCACAGTTCAGAGTTACCTGGTAAAGAGGGAATCAAGAGGCCCTGAGAAGCAGCGTACCTAAAGGATTTTTACCCAGCAAGCTGTAGGGACCAAGGTGTTCTCTCCCAGGGCTGAGAGGGCCAAATTTAATTGGTGGTTACTGGCCCAAATTTTGAACCAACCCAAAGGAAAAAGGTAAAGAATTCCATGGAGCATTTTCTAGTTGGGGTAAGTTGTGGAAGGGATGAAGAATAACATTTACTAAGTTGCGAAATTCTTAGGTATGTTGTCTCTTTTAATATTCATAGAATCTCTGCAAAGCAAGTGTGTTTATCATCCAATTGTACAAAAGAAGCAACTAAAATGCAGAAAGGTTACTTTTCAATTCAAGTTCTACTCTATATTTGTTGTCTTTCTTGTAGTGAGGGCTCAAGCTGCAGTCCCATTCATAATAGCCATTATCTGGTTTTTTAGCCCAGAATGAAGGTTTTTAATATTTATGTTGATTGAATTTTATTATCTCTTTGGGAACATATTAACATAACACTCTTTGTTAATGTGGCACCAAATAACTATCATACCAATAGTGAATCTTGCCCAGATGGCCTAAATATTAAGTTAAACTAATATTCAGGTAAACCAAAGGCTCTTGATTGTAACCTTTAAGATCTCATCTTATAGTCTAGTTTTAGCCTATGTTTTGTAATTGTCCATCCGTTAATGATGTTGTCTGTGTTATAAAATTGGAAATGTGAAGTTACTATCTAATTTTTAGATTGAAATATTTATGTTTAAATAATAGTGAAATTAAAAAAACACTAAACATAGATATTTATAGTAAAATATATGTACAGGGGATATACTTTGTATGCAGAGGGATAAGAATATATTCTTTTTATTTCACTTACCAGAAACTTCTAAATCACTAAAATCTTGGGAAATTTAGTTTTCTATAAAAACAATTTTACAAGGAGTTTTCCAGGCCACTGAAAATGTTTGAGGTGAAATGGTACATTCATTTTGCATTTACGACCTAAGTTTTTCTCTTTACTCAGATGATAGTAGTGGGGCTTCTACATGGAAGATTTATGCAATTGTATCATGAGGCTAAAATGAATTTTAAAAGGTGATGTATTCCTATTTATTTCTCTTCTCACTTTAGCTGGGCCATTCAAAGTGGATGAAATTTTAAGGCTTTTAGAGAAGAAAGCTTGCAGCCTACCTTAGTGAGACTAAAATCTTCCTTCTCACTGTATGCTCTATTTTAAATCTGTACCAGCCCTATAGGAGGTAGCTCATAAAAGAATAATTGAGAAAACATGAAACTATGTCATATGAGGAGAGTTGAAGAAAGCTTAGCTAACTACGAGAAGGATAAGCTAATAAGCATTTTAAGAGATGTCAAATAGAAAAGGAGAAGGCTCTTGTCTTTTAAGAGTTGCCCATGCTAATGGCTACAAATTTTAGGAAGATGGATTTCTGTGATAGATTAAAAGTAATTTTATAACAATAATTTAGAGAATTTTCTGTATTTGCAGATATTATAGAAGTAATTGAACACTAAACAAGTTTTTGGGCTAGGAGATACCTCTCATGTTATAGATAATATATTTGAACCTCAGGAAAATTAAGTAAGTTTTCCTATATCACACAAATTATGTCAGAGTTGGAACTCAAAACCAGGTCTATTTCAAGTCTAATAAGTATTGCACTGTATCCAGTTTCTGACGCTCAAAATTTTAGTCAACCACCACCCCTTCAGTTTTGCAAAGAAGACAATTTAGTTCCAGAGAGAGAAGATAATGTGCCTAAGTTTACATGTAAACAGTTTACAAGCAGCTCATGTAAATAAATGGCAAGCTATTAATATGAATTTTTTGCAAGGGTGGGATGAATTATAGGTAGAAAATTCTCACATCTTGATGTAGGAAGGTCTGCAGAGGTCACTTGTTCAAACATAAAGATCCCTTTTAGAGGTGCCTTGATAAATGGTTATTCAACTAGAGATAAAAGTCCAGCCTTGTGCATATTCCTTTCCATATTTGATAGAGAGCATTGTTACCACGAAATAGAAAACTATTTCCTTTTCTGATAAAAATTCTATACTCAGAAGCAATAGAGAACAAACTTTTTTCTTTATATGTCAAATCTTCAAACTTTAAAGATGTCTCAATTTGTAAAGTATCATTGTGTTGCTTGTGTGTTGATCATGTTTTTGTTGTTGGCTCAGTTTATGGTTGAAAAGGTTGAGACTCAATTAATTATTAGAACAGAAGTAGATATTTTGGGAAACTTTGTTACTTTGTCAATTGTGTCTATGCAAAAAAGAAATTAAATATAAGCATAAAATGTGCATCCAGAGAAATTTAACTTGGTGAATTGTGAAGTGTGAGGTGAACAATGCTTCCTTTTTGCCACCAGAGGTCTTCAAAAGACCTATAATAGCTGCCTTTCCGCCAGCTGAGAAGGATGAAAAATCTCTAACAACTAAGCTAACAGAAATGCTTAGCAAGTAATTTTCTCAAGAACGTAATTACATTATTAGTAGCCTGTAGCCTTAACACTAAACATTTCTGCTAGTTAGAACAAATAAGAAAACAAAACAATAACCAACCCTTGACTGCAGAAGAGTTACGATGTGTCATTTTATATTTTATTTTAATTTATTGCCTAATCATTTTAATTTGTGTTGGAGAGCTTCTGATGCTAATTGTAATGATAAAAAACTTCTTATAAATATTACATAAAGTGGAAATCCACTATCACCTATATAAATATTATGAATGCATTATCTGTATATATTATAAACATATTATACATTTGTGTAAGATATTCCAATTTAGCTTTAATTAATTTATTTATTTTTATTTTTACTTTTTTTTTGAGACAGAGGCTCACTGTTGCCCGGGCTAGAGTACTGTGCGTCAGCCTAGCTCACAGCAACCTCAAACTCCGGGGCCCAAGCAATCCTCCTGCCTCAGCCTCTCAAGCAGCTGAGCTGATTTAGCTTTAAATTTAAGTTAGGAGGCCATATGAGCTAATTTTTTTGATTTATTCCAAACCACTGTGAAGCAAAGGCAGGCAAACATTTTCTATCAACTTAGAAAAACAGCTGTTGGGATTTAAAAAAAAACTTTACATGAACTAAGGGACCCTATAGTAACCTGCATAATAAATTGAGTAGTAATGATCTGATTTCATTGGTACTTTGTATTTTTTATTTTACTTATTCAATATTTATTGAGGGCCTACTATGTGCCTGCTATAATGATGACATACATAAAAATTGCAATCACACATGATCACTGTTCTCGAGAAATTCAGTTTAGTGCAGGGAAAAAAAAGACAAATAATTACAATTCAACTTTGTAAATGCCACATTAACAAGATAATAATAAAGGCAATGGGAACCCAGAGGGTGAGTTTTTAACTCAAGGAGAATCAGAAAAGATTTTGCCAAAGAACAGACTTAAGAACTGTGTGTTGAAAGACGAAAGAGATGTAATTGGGTGGAGGGTGTTTCATGGAGGAAAGAGAATATTAGGGAATGATGGGAAGTGGATGAAGAAATATGCCTCTTAGACTTGTATTAATAACACAAGATGATTTGCTTGCTGTGTATGAAATAAGAGCAGGAAAGACACCCTTGACTGTTATATTGAGAGAGAGGAAAGGGCTAATGTTGAAACACAAAGTTGGTATTTCTTAATTCTCATTTGTTATTTTAACCAATAATCCTATGAAAATAAATAGTGGTCCTCTAATCAGGGTCCAAACAAAGTTTAAAAAGTAAACTCACACAATGAGCTGAAAAACATTTTAAATTATTTAATTTTTATTATCTAGCCCCTAATTTTGTTTTCTCATGAACTTTTTCCATTTTCTCCCTCCTCCTGGGGATGGAGACCATGGCCCATAAAGTCTAAAATATTTACCATCTGGCTTTGTCTAGAGGGAGTTTGCTGACTCCTGATTATAGGTGATGTTACTTAGTACAATTTTATTAGTGTATATAATATTATTATTAATATCATTTAATCCTTTGGACAATGATGTCACAAGATATGTTACACATCAAGCCTTTACAACATATGTCAAAAATGGAGAGAAATTTTAGTTAAGTGTGCAGTGAACAAAATGTTTAAAAAATATATAGTATAGACAAAATTGATAAAACCTAGCTGAAGTAAAGAAAATGCAGTTAGGAGAATGAATAAAAATATCTGTATTATAAATTACTATTTATGGTCTGTCAAATAACCTGTTTTTAAGCTTTCGTATTATGACATTGTTTACTATCAATTTCTCAAAGAAAAAATTTTTCTCAAAGATAAAATATTCTATTGAGTTAATACTACCTATGAAAATGGATATACTTCATCTATTTTAGGACAGAAATTCTACCAAGGTCAATTAAGATAATTTTTCTCTTCTTATCTATAACATTATGTTATTTGTGCCATTTGTACTGCAGTTCCCAGTAATTAAAACAGCAGGTTACAGATGGATTAGTTCGGCATGGCCACACTCATTTTCTTGCCCTCAAGTTAGAAGGATATTGTTTTACGTAGACACTGCCTATTATCCATGGACAAGACTCCCTCAGATTGTCCTTGGAGGAGAAAATTAGCCTAAATAGATCTCTTTTATTTGTTTCATGAGTCTTTGAAACAAACCGTATTATATAGTGTTGTTAGCTGAGTTGCTGCAAACAGAAAAAAACAATCAAGTAATCTTATGCTTTTGATGTCAACTTGACATAAAGTTAAAACAGAAGAGATTCTGCTATTTAAGAGAAGATTTTAAACAGGTTTCTTTGAAGTGCATGTTTATTTATAAACTTAACTTTTTTTTAGGTCAATTGGAAGAAATCACAGTCCTCTGAACATACTCTAGTTGATGTTCTTCTATTATAATACCTGCCTAAATAGTGGTAGTTAAGAAAAATTTAGGGAGAAAAGAAAAAAAGAGGGAAAAATTTCAAAGCAATACACTCATTTGATTTTGGAATGGGAAGGCATGTTTATCTACTTATTTAAGTATTTGCAGAATTTGTGGAAAGATCTTAACAAAAATTGCATGTGTCCCTTAGATGGTGCAAAGTTTCTGTTCCTTTTTCATAACCAATGAAACACGCCTTTCTTTTTTCTAAGCAAGTTTATAAATACCCAGATAAGATATTTCAGTGCATGACAGAAACTTATAGTTTGTCTTATTATTCCTATGTGTAAATTTGTGTAGTTGAAACTGTTTATCACCATGTTTGAGTTCTCACAAGTGCTTGGCACTGTCCCAGGTCCCATTAGACAGGTTCCTATGTTGAGAACTCCAGAAGATTTAATTAGCATGCTGCCTTGGTGATAGATGTAAATCTCTTTCATAATTTACAGTCTCCACACAGGTCATAAAATAGCTTCTGCTGTCCTGTTTACCTGTATTGCTCACCACTTCCTCTCCTCACCATCTGTTAAGAGCCTACCCATCATTTCAAACCCAGTCCAAGCCCTGCCATATTTGTGAAGACTGTTTTAATCCTAGAGCCTGACAAGATCTCTCCTTCCTCTGGTCTCTCATGGCATTTATTACCAATTTCACTCATGGGCTCTGTATTCTACTGTACTGCCTTGTATTGCCCTAAACTTCAGCAATGTTTTATTTGTCCTGTTGGATGTGAAGCTCTTAGGCCAATGATGGATCTTATACTCTTTTGCTCCCCTTGTGGTGTTTTGAATATAATGGTTACTAAAAAATGGCTGAAAAGACATTCTCAGGCAAAATATAAGTGGTTTTGGATAGTCACCAAAGATCACATAATGCATGTTTCTTTTAAATAATAGTTCAGATAATTAACAGTTGATTAAATCGTTCCCTAGTATGGAACTAGAAGAAATAATCTCTTCCAAACCATGGTTGATTGCTCACAAATAAAATACAGAAAACAGGTTTGTGCAAAATCAAGTTAAGAACAATTTCTGTCTTTTTCTATGATTTTTATGGCACCATGCTAGGGATGTATTATTCTCAAGGCCCCATTATTTGCCTTTAAATTTTTTTTTTTTTTTTTTGAGACAGAGTTTCACTCTGTTGCCTGGGCTAGAGTGCCGTGGCGTCAGCCTAATTCACAGTAACCTCAAACTCCTGGGCTCAAGCAATCTTCCTGCCTCAGCCTCCCGAGTAGCTGGGACTACAGGCATGTGTCACCATGCCTAATTTTTTATATATATTTTTAGTTGGCCAATTAATTTCTTTCTATTTTTAGTAGAGATGGGGTCTCTCTCTTGCTCAGGCTGGTCTCGAACTCCTGAGGTCAAACGATCCGCCCACCTCGGCCTCCCAGAGTGCTAGGATTACAGGCATGAGCCACCACGCCCGGCCTTAAAATTTTTTAAAAATAAACATGTTGGAATATATTTCTTCTTTGTAACAAATGCCCAATTGTGAGAAAAATCTTGGGTGTTCAGGTCAATATACATGTATCTCTCACAAGCGTTAACAAGAATTAAAATCAGTGTAATAAGAAATACCTGGATGTTGTATGATATTGTTCTGAGTGAAGAAAAGGAGGACAGTAGAAAGAGCTTTTTGGCTTGTCTCTAAACTTATCAGTGTTTTAAAATTGCGATTTTTAAAGAATAATTAATTAACTAATTATTTCAGCATATTACAGGGGTACAAATGTTTAGGTTACATACATTGCCTAAAATTTCGACTTTTTAAATTATTTTAAAAGAACCTAAATTAGGCTTCATCTAAAGAAGAGAGTTATCGCAATTTTGGTGGGAGCCTAAGATAGCACCACAGAAAGCACATGCAGACATCATTATGAATCCCAAATCAATTCCTCTTTACTAAGTGCCCACCCTTTTGCCAGGCTTATGCTAGTGGATTACATGGATGGTCTCTCGACCACAACTCCACAAGGTGTTTCAGCATAGTTATCCCATTGTTGCATATCAAGGAACTGAGATTTAGGAAGAAGATGCAGTGTTTGCCCAAGATCACACAGCTGCTAAGTGATGGAGCCAGGATAGAAAAGCAGGTGTATCTGATTCCAAAGCTAATGACTTCTCTCTTACCGGTTGCCTTTTACAAGAATGAGTTATCAACATTTAACAGTCTCGCTTATAAAAATCACCCAAAACAGAGAGTTCAGAGGCAAATAGCCCAATCTAGATGAAAGGGAAATGTGCAAATATACTTCAAATTTCCTGCAAGGAACTTTCTATATGAAACTTCTGAAATAAACAGAATATGCCATTTTGCAAAAATTGTTAGATTTTTAAGGAGTATGACATTTCCAACTCACATTCAGTGTGTTTTCCATTTGACCTCTGAATCCTTGCCTGTTGTATTTTCGCTTAATTTGCCTTTCTCACTTTTAGAAAAACAATTTCCTTGTAATGGATTTTCTTTCAGGGTTGAAACTCAGTTCATTAGGAATCAGACTGACTGACTGACTGACTCAGTGCTGCAAGAGACCTTAAGGCAAAAATTCAACCTCACACTATTGTTTTACTGATGAGTAAAAAGCTGACATCCAGCGAAGTAATGTGATGTATTTAGTCTATGAGAGGGACCTAGGTCTCTTAATTCTCAATTCAGTGGAATTCTGTGACACACTATATCTCAATGACATAATCAGATCAAGCAATTATAAAGTTGATAGACAATGTTTTTGGGATTTTGTTGGAGCCATCTTTCTTTATTAATTGTTTGAAATGCTATTTTTAATATTAAGAACATGAAAAATGGAAAAAATGACATTTAATATAGGAGTATAGATATTACTGTACTTCAATACTGGCTTCAGTTTCCCATTCCAAATTTACCTTTTACCCACTTTTCCCTGGTTCATCCTGGAGTTTTCCATACAATTCATGGCTCTATTATTTAGCCCCTTGTGTTCCTTTATCTGGAATTCCCTTCCACATCATGACAGTCTGGAAAAATCCTACTTGTTCTCCGTTTTGTATGTCTTAACCTGAGCCACACCTTCCCTCCCCTTGTTAGGGTTAATCTCCCACTTGTCTGTGCTATCATAGCCTTTCGTCCGTGTCTTTATTGTAATACTTATCTATATTTTATCTCCATTATTTCCTCCTCTAGGCTAAAAGATGCTTAAGAGCAAAAATTTTGTCTTAATCCTCTTAGTATCCCCCATGATAACATAATGCTAGGCATAGAATAGGGGGCTGCAAACATATTCCTTTTGAATAAATTACTTGCAATTCATGGTCTTTCAAAGGTAATACACGAAAACAAAAAAATACAGTCTTAAAATTAGGGCTATAAGTAAGATCATGTGATCAGATAAATATCATAAAATATTTTCTGTCATTCTTATTCATTTAATTTTGTCTAGTCATAAAGTTTGAAGCTAATGCTTTATTTTTCAGTAGCCTATATTTTATGTGGCTTTTTTGGTAATACAGATAGATTTATATGGTCCCAATCATAATCTCTTGCCTGTTTGTCATTATGGCCAACATTAATTTAGCTATCTGTTAACTCAAGAATCAGCCTCTGATCACTCCTTTTAATTTGATATGAGAAAGTGAGTCAGTGACTACTATAAATTATAAATCTTTACATCACCACAATTTTGGTAGATACAAGGTTTAGTATAGTACTATATACATATATAGCACAGATCTATTATAAATAAAATGTAACGTATCATATTTATAGAATGAATTTACATACAAACTCTGTTCATAAAGCAGTGTTTTTCTCTTCACAATTAAGAATTAAAGAAAGCCAAAATTCAGCTGTAGAATATTTAATTCAGTAGATTATATTTGTTTAGGAGAACAAATATGTTCATTAGTACTCCCCCGCCCCAAAACTTAAGCATGATTAATAGGACACTGGGCTGCAAGAGATGTTGTCTTCTGGTCCATACAGAGTTATATAAAGCACAGATATTTGTGATTAATTAGAGTTTGTAATAGCTAGTGAGTTTATTCTATACTCCTTAGAAGAGCAAGAATGCAATGATTATTTTTTGTCTGAGTAAACAAAGTTTGGACACATGGGAACTATAAATTAGCATTATTAATGGGGAGTTTTGGTTCTCCTTGTCTAAAATCAGTGAAACATCTGTAAGTATGTTTATATTGAGCTCGATGGACCTCCTTTATATAACAAATTGTAGTTATATAATCTATAACTGATTAAATGATATAAATGAGCTGCTTCCTTAGAGATTCCCAAATTGTGCAGGAGGCAGGTGCAGAAGTGTCCTAGAATCCAAGATTCTGTATATGGAATTTCTAATAGGTCTGCTATTTTTTTCTTTTTTTTTTTTTTTTGCCATTTCAGCATTTACAAAAACTATCTGTCATTTTAGTAGCCCTGGTGGAGACCAGACATCATAAAATGGGCCTTGATCTAATCTTTTTATCTTCATCCTACTTCACTCTCAGAACCCAAGTTCTCAAGTATTTGTTCATTTCCATATAGCTAAATTAGGATTATCCTTCCCTAAATGTTTTGATTAATATATTACATATCATATTTCTTTCTACCTCTTTTTCTTACTTTTTGAAGATGAAGTATTTCTCTAATAAATTATCACCTTTATTCAGGGAAAATGCATATACATATAGCTAATTAAATGCTCTTAAAAACTCACCATAACATTTTTAGTTCACACGAAATATTGTTACATGCCTTTAGTAAAAATTCCACCCCTATCCTGAGAAAACAAGTTTCTATCAATGCTTCTAAAACAGAAGTAAACATGGACTCCTGCTGATAACTAAAAAAATGTTTCCAAACGTCTCCAGCTCACCAGGTTATAGTATCTAGATCATTAAGTTCTTTTCTTCTAGTTACTTCTACTGATTGAGCAGTTGTTTTTTTTCTCCTTGCATAGAATATTAGATGTTAGATTGCTTTTACAAAAACATCACAAAAGTCAAGGAAAACTAGTGCCATGGGACAGATTCCCAAGGAACAGATCCAGAGACTCTGAGATTTACATGTAGGAGATTTATTGGGAATTATTCTTGAGAACAATAGGAAAGGTAATTAAAGCAATGCTGAGCAGAAGAAGGTGAGCTATTATGCAGCTGCAGCAGTGGCCTCAAACAATCATATAGGAAGACTTCCATCTGAGATGGCCCATCTGAGATGGCCCTTCAGAGATTTTGTATCTTGAGGCAAGGGGCCAGGTTTTTATACTTCTGTATCCACCAGTCATTGGATGTAGGCCATCCTTGGTAAAGGGGTATGACTTTGAGCCAGTCTGTCCTCTTTGGCTGAAGCTAGCTCCTGAAGAGAAACTAATCTGAGAGCCATTGACCATCAACACTGCCAGCAATGGAAGGAATCAGTGCTTCATTCCTGAAGAGGGAATCTAGGCAGCTCACTACAGTATTCACTACAATGAGGTATTTAACTTTTGGTACAACATTTGGAATGCCAATTGTGAATGATGATTAACTTGAGTGTTAGAGAGAATATTAAAACTATTTAAATTATGTCTTGTAAGTGGTAGATAACATATGAATTATTCTATAGCATGGTTATCTTTATCTTTAGAAATTTAAAATGCCAGCCTCTGATTTCCCACTGAGACCCTAGGGAAACTGCAGTCAAGATTATCATTAGCTTTAATGAGAATAATTTGTACAGAATCCCATGTGTTAGTGAAAAAATAAAAACATCACCACATGTTAAGCTTTGAAAATCCCTGTATTTACTTCAGCCTTTAAATGAATAAAAAATTGTTTTGTTTGTAGGATTTTTATCAAAATAACATTAAACATTTTCATATTTTTGTTTTATTTCTAATAGATTTTCAAATATATCACTATCAGACATAAGTATTTTAAAATACTTCTATTGATCTGGATTAAAATTATAACTAAGAGTTACATTGACTGTTAAACAAAATAATAAAGCTAAATTCTATGAGCAAATGGAAGAATTTTGAAGCTGTGTTCAGAGTCAAAAAGAGGACAGTAGTTAAATGATATAAATTTTGATGTTTATTGACACAGTTTTTGTCATGGCAAAAATAAACCCAGATGTTTGAATGTAAAAGAGTGGCAAAGTGGCATAATTGAATTCAACACATGAAATTTATTAGTTGAATGAACAGGTCAATTTGCATTTAACACTAAGGGATCAATTGATGTTTGGAATGAGTGTTGGTGACAGATGGCATAGTTATGTAGCCCCATTTCAGTCAAATTAACAAGTAATTGACAAATGTACTCTTGTTGCTGAGCAATTATTTAAAAAAATGTTTAGTATTGTTTCTTAAAATAAACTTCAAGGTTTTCCAATTGTGACTATAGCTAATTCTTTACATAAATTATGCTAAATAAATGAGCATATTTCATGACTTTGGGGTGCCAGTAATATCTTAACTATATAATTAAATCATCCTCATGGTACGTTTATTTAATGAAACAAACCATCTGATCTTAGTCTATACCAATATTGTTTCTTAGTCCATCAAAATGATGGTCTCCAAAGATGAATAGTTCAAAAAAAGTAATATTAATTTAATATAGTATGAGATTGAGCTCAATAAAACATTGGATAAAAATGACAATGTAGTTGTACTCTTCATAAAGTTTTGATTATCAATAGAATATCAGAATTTTGTACTGTTTTAGTTACTCAAAGCTCAGGAAATAAAATTTGATACATATGTTGTCCTAGAGAAAAATGGTTCCTAGGCTATATATTATATCCATATACCCAGGTTAGGAGTCATGTAGCTATACATGTTCATAACAATTGTCCTGATGAGAAAGTATGGGTGACTGATAGAAAAAGAAAAATATACTAAAACCTAAATGGGGAAAAATTTGTTAAATTTAGCTGGTAAAGATATCAATATATGGCCCCATTGCTGCTTCCATAAAACATTTAAAATAGTTTAGTAAAATATAAGAAAATTAAAGAAATTTTTAAGAAGTACCCAGTGGCAGAAATGTTGAAGGAACTTTTAGCTGAAAAAGTGAGTTGCAAATGAACTGTTCTAGCCCACAGGTGCATGCCCAGAGTTTATTCTTAGGAAATGACTGATGCTTTAATGTCAGTGAGTGTAGATTCTTGTCAGAGCCATAGGCCTGCAATCTCTGAATCCTCTAAAAAAAGAAGTATGCAGAAAAAAAGTACAAAAATTCTAGAAATCCTGAATACCTTCACATTTGGGTTAAACAATATATAGCTAAAAAAAAAAAATACTAATAAAATACAAGATAAACTTGATAAAATCCCCCAGAAAGAAATGAATGATACTATATTCTCCATCATTCATCCAGTTGATATCCAGCCAGGAGAGAATTGAGAAGAAACACTGTTTTAAAAAATATTAATGAGAAAATTTTTAGATTTGAAGAGGAACTTAAATTCTGAGATTGGAAGAAAACATCAAGTCTCAAGAAAGATAAAACAAATCTAAAACTAGACATAGGGTTCTGAAACTACAGGATCAAAGATTAAAAAAGATGTGAAGACAATGGAGGAAAATGACAGATTACTTACAAGGAAACATATATGCATGGGTATCAGATTTCTCATTAGGGACAATAAGTGCATGAAGATAATTAACTAATATTTTCAAATGCTGGGGAATGAAATTATATAACCTATCTAAATTTTTATCTAAAAGTAAGGGTTAAAGACATAGATATTCATAAACATAAAAACAACATAAATTGTTGCCCATAGACCCTTACTAAAAGATGTACTTCAGCAAGAAAATTAAGTTAATAACAAAAGTTTGGAAAGCAAAAAGAAATAGTAAGCAAAGCAATTGATCAAACTCTTAAATATTGACATTATTAAGAATGCTAATAATAAGTACTTTTGGAATATTTAAAAACAAGGTGGAACTTAAATATCAAATAGTAATTGCAATGACAATGACTAAAAGGGAGTACCTGAAGGAAAGGTGATTTATTGCATATCCTGGAGTCTTTTGAAGGAAGGTATATTAATTAACCTTAGACTTTATTAGGAAGAAATAAAATTAAATGTTTGTTAAAAATTTAATGGAAATGAAACCACTAAAACAAGAGAAACAGACTGTTTAATTTCTTTTTCTTTTTTTTTATTTCATCATGTAATGGGGGTACAAATATTGTTAGGGTTACATACATTGTCCCTACCACCCCTCTCCCCCACATGCCAGAGCTTCAAGCGAGTCCAATCCCCAGGTGGCGTGCACGGCACACATTATGTAACTCTATACTTCCTCCCTCCTGCCTGTCCTCCATCCAACAAAAGATTTTTTTTTTTACATTTTGGATACATTGTATAACTTTGCCTCTCCCTAAGAAGGATTAGAGGTATGCCCTTCCCCTCCACAATGCTCTCCACATCCCTATGATGTGGGTTCTTGCCCCCTCCAAACCCTGGTGAACACTACCACCATTTGAGCACCATAGTTTTACAGACTGTTTAATTTCTAAACCAAGAAGAAAATTTCTATCAAGTCAACAGAAAGCAGGAAAAGAAAATACATAAGATACTAAGAAAAACATAATACATTTAAAAAACTTAGAGTAAGATGTAGAAATAAATTAAAATATGTTAGTAATCAAAATAAATATTAAAATTAATAATCCCTGTGAAAAGACGGAGACTCTCAGATTTGATTTAAAAAGAAATAAGCAAGTACCTATGTATTATTGGCAAGTGATAATGCCTTACAAATGAAAGATGAAAATTAAGAAATGGTAAGTTATTCTACATATAACTATATATATTCTATATATAAGTATATTCTATACTAACCAAAAGAGACAAAGAATAGTTTTATTAGAAATATATGAAATTAAGACAAAAGAGCATTTTAAATAGGGAAGTAAGTGTACAGTAACATGTTTTTCCCCAGAAGTATAATAGCTGTGAACTTGTATCAACCCAAATGGAACCTAAATATAAAACCAACTATGCAGAACAGCAAGAAGAAATTTAAAAACTCATAACCATAACTTAGTGTGTTAGCTCATCTCTTTCAGAAACTTATAGAGTAGCATACAAGAAAATTATAGAAGGATAGGGAAAATGAAGAAGGATAAAAGTGAGTAGTTGTTGAAATATGAATTGGTATAGTTATTTTTGAGAACAATCTAGTAACATTCATTTGAAAATGCACAAGGAGTATTTCCTAATAATTCCACGTCTAGATAATACCCCCTAAAGAAATTACTGCGCATGTGCACAAGGTGAATGTCCAAAGATTCCCGCTGAAGCATTCATTTTCATAGTAAAAATTGGAAAAATCTCAAGTACAACATGATAAAATGCTATCCAGCAGTTCAAATGAATGAATCAGATTTTTATGTACAATATGGGAGGAATTTTAAAAACATTTTATTGAGTGACCAAAGTAAATTTCAGAAAAAAATGACTCTTACACATTTTATATAAATTAAGACACTCCATAATATTTAAGAAGGTCCTGACAATAGCAACAAAGGGTAATAAAGAGCTAACTCCTGATTCTAAAGGGGTAACTAAGATAGAAGGAGGAGCAAGAGAACATAAAAAAATTACTTCCTGGAAGAAAGGAGAAAAATATTAAAGCATTTTAATTAAAATTAAGAAGGCAAGGATTTAAATGATCACAGTGATGATTCAATATTGTTTTGGTGATTCTGGGTAATAGAATAAGACACTGTGTGGGATAAAGGTAGTGAAGAAAAAGTTTTATTTTCAGATATAATCGAATACCTAAGAAAATCAAGAAATTCAACTAAAAATCTATTCAAACTAAAAAGAAAATTTACTAAGATGGCTGCATTCAAAAATCAAGAGTTTTCCTTTTATAGTAGGGTAACAGGATGTTAAATTGGAACATTTGACTGATCTCCGAATTACAATGTGCTGTGAGTCAGATCAACAAGCTGAAATTTCAAAGGTGTCTGTGAACCTACTAGATGAGTCATCTACATCAAGGATCTAAAATGGTCAGGTTGCAGGAGATTCAGCAGGACTTGGTGAGGAAGACTGGTTTGACAAAATCTGTATTCTCAGTCATGTTTCCCACCCCAGGAAAGGGAGGAGGATAATTCACTGTTCCTCAAATCTGGTGAGAAGTTTTCACCAGTACTGTTTAAAGAGCTTGACATATGTTTCCTGCAGTTGTGGGGCAGTATGGATTGGTTTCTGATTCATCCGTCTGACATTTGCAACAAAAAGATCATGGCTGGAAGTTTTGGGTAACTAGGTGACTAAGTTTGTTCGGGTAAGAAATAGTGAAAGCAGATATCTTACCCTCCCGGTTCCTCCTCCTTCCTGTTAGTTGGCCCTGGAGTAGTCACCTTAGAGCTTGAGATGACCTGTGGCACTGGAGAATTTCAAAGGAGTTTAGTTAGGTCCCTGATAACTATGAAATCACCATCCCACCCTTAAACTGCCTATACCTGAACTTTTTCTTTTTTTATTTATGAGAAAGGATTAAACTATCTTACTGTTTTTTTTAAGTTTGAGTTAGGACTTTAAGTGTGCCCACCATACAGATAGTGTTTATTGTACCCATTATGTAGGTTTTCACCCATCCCCTCCTCCTCCCTCATCCCTCCTTGATTTCCACCAAGATTTACTTCCTTCTGTGCACATGTGTGTTCATTGGTTAGTTCCAAATTAATAGTGAGTACATGTGGTGTTCGTTTTTCCATTCTTTAGATACTTCATTTAGGATAATGGTCTCCACATCCATCCAAATTGTTGCAAAAGGTATTAATTCATCCTTCTTCATAGCTAAATAGTATTCCACGGTATACATATAGCACATTTGTTAATCCATTCATGGATTGATTGGCACTTGGATTGATTCCACATCTTTGTGATTGTGAATTGTGCTATAATAAATATTTCAGTGCAGGTGTCTTTTTGGTAAAATGACTTCTTTTCCCGCAGGTAAATACCCAGTAGTGAGATTGCTGTATTGAATGGTAGGCCTACTTTTAGTTCTTTGAGAAATCTTCATACTGTTTTCCATAGAGGTTGTACTAACTTGCAGTCCCACCAACAGTGTATATGTGTGTTTCTTTCTCTCTGCGTCCATGCCAGCATCTATTGTTTTTGGACTTATTTAATAAAATCCATTCTAACTGGGGTAAGGTGATATCTTATTGTGGTTTTAATTTGCACTTCTCTGATGATTAGTGATGTTGAGCATTTTTTTCACTCAATTCTACACAAAGTCAGTTGCTTCATTTTGCCTGTGTTAAGGCATTTTTAGGTATATTAAAAGAAAATATTTTGTTGCATGACATTTTTATCTAGAACAAAATTAATCAACTACATATACTATTTGCTAAATTAATATTTTTTGCATGGTTTATTTCCCTAAAGAAAAATAATTTTCTCAATATATCCCCCAATCTTCAGCTGAATGGAAATCTTTGAAATAAAAATAATTAAGGTAACATTTATCAGATATCCTTCAGAGAGATGTTCCTATAAAATCAAAGCTTACAGGACCGCCATCATCATTATTTTTTACATAACGATTTTCTTTAACTTTTGCAGGGATCTTAAATCAAAAATAAAGATTCAGACAGGTCTGGACAGTTAGTTGGTGGAATGGGATGTAGAAGTCTGTTGACATCCCAAGTAGGCCATAAAATTCTTGTTCAATACTGGGCCTCCATTGCTTGTCAATGTGTTTTGCTCATTGAAGTTTCTCAGTAGATATTTGTTGAATCAATAGGTTATGCATGGATGGATGTATGGATAGATAGAAAAGAGAGAGAGAATTTACCATGAATGATAAAGCAAGAACAGAGATGACTAAGAAAACTGTTTCTGGGTTATCAGAGGAGGCTCACTCTAATGAGCACAGGATCTATCCCCAGTATTTGTTTTGTGTCCTAACTACATTGAATTCATTTCCTAGTCCAGAGGATATCAGGAGAGCTGTGAATGATGACTATAAAGTGGTTCCATTAAAACCTCCATAAGACTTGAAACACAAACAGCAATGCGTGTAAAGTCTATTATGTAAAGGGAAAAACCTTCTTCCCCACTTAACACCAAAACATGGTGACATTTTGAGAGACCACTCCTGTAGCAGTGAGTTTATTCTTGACTACTTGTAACATACCTCCTGGGGCTCACAGCAATATTTGAGGGACAATTTACATGTGGTGATAGCCTGCAGTAGTAGGTGTTAGAGGTAATAGCCAATATCACCTGAATTTTTATCTTATTGTGCCTTAAATACGGTGTCAATACCAGAGCCCTGCCCTGTAAGACCCTGAGAGTAAATGCCTCTTTAACTTTTATACTGTAGGCATCTTTCTTGCTTCACTCTAGTTATGATCTTGCTTAATTAATACACATTAGCTGATGGTGGTAACAGATCCTAGGTTAAGATATATTCCACTGTCTTTTATATCCATTGATGAATCTTCTGGGACATAAAAATAGCCAGGCTAACAATAATGACCTCAAGTAATTGCTTTCAGTGGAAAATGACTTCATGTGAACTCTACATCCCCAGATATTATAATTTTTTACCCAATTAACTTCCTTGAATATTGACTGAGGTCCTTCCCCAGAAGTAACTAGAGAGCCAAAGATGACTAGAACGCAGTCATTGCCCTTGGTTCTTAGTATTTATTTATAATGGTAAGATTATTTTTTTCCCATTGCAATGGTAATAAATGCACACTGACCAGTCTCCATTTTCTTCATTTTATGGCTAAGAAGGAAATTTTTTAAAGAGTTTTAAAATCATCTCAAAATTAGAAAAGCTTTCAAATGGTATATTACATATACCATACTGATGGGCAAACTTCTGTGCTTTGGAGCAACACTCAGAACAGCTGTAGTTTTCTTCCTACAAAGAATGATGTCAAATAGGACCAGTCTTGGTGAATGTAGGCTGGTGTGGGACCATCTTTTAAAAATAGATGTGTCCTGACTAATCTGTTATGTTGGCAACAGATTTAAAGACTATAGGATGATACTTGTGAAGATTAGAGAAAATGAAGACGAGTAAAGACAGATTTACCTTTTCCATAGTGGCTAAGATAAACCCATCATTCAGTTAGAACTGCAAAGAAATTTCATTTAGATTTTAACTTTTTGATATATAATTCACAAAGGGAATTTGTCTCACTTTGAAAATAACTCTTCAAATGTCAAACAACAGAAGAAATGTTTTTTACACTAGAAAAATATGTGAGGCTTTCTGACAATGCCCTCTGTCTTGGAAAAAGAAAAATAAGCAAAAACAAACTTTATTCTCTAGAGTTTTCTAACAAAACTCTTACATTTGTGTCTGTGGAAACAGTCAAATTATTACGGGCAATTTTGCCAACCATATGTTGTCAGAGATTTAACATTCTTTTCTTTTGTTGAAGGTTACATTCTTTATTTCATTAATTTCTACTGAGGACTAGTTTCATGCTACAATTTTTAAATTGTTGGTGAATTGACTGATGTATTATAAGAACTTACAAGTATAAATCCAGGTATTGAGGAGCAAAAAAACCAAACTTTGCTGTGTGGTGGACATTTGGAACTCTTGACAATGCAATGGGAAAGGGCATTAACATAATCTGAGCAAGGTCAAATTGACCTTGTAAGAATAGGAGACTCAACTATTGAGGGAGTGGGGGAAGTAGAGGAGGAGGAGAAGGAGGGAAGAGATGACTGATCTAAATGAGTTTTCACATTTAATATTGGGCATAGATTTGAATTAGCACAGTGGTATGCTAGAGGTGGCTCAAACTGGCTCTTGGAGCCAATTGTGTGCATCTCCTCTCAACTCTGTGCTCAGTGATATTGTGTTGATAGCTTCAAACAAGCCATAGTAGGAACATTTATACTGCAAAAATAAGCACATGCTACAAATCCTGGTATTTCTGTATCTGGAGAACCCGTGGTTAAAAGTTTACCAGCTCACTACTCATTAACCTGGAAACTCTCAATGCACACTTTGGTAATGAAAAGCAATTTAATGAAAAAGAAACAGCTCATAAACTAGGATTAAGGAAATCAAGGGGGGAAGGAAGAGAGAGAATCGAGGTGGTCAAGATAATAATTTAATCACCTAGGTAATCACGACTATTGGAAAAACACACCCAAGAGTTGAGCCAGTATGGGGATGATTGGGAAAAGAGCACTAGCTGTTTCTTCGGTGTAACATTACTAATGTGTGATCCAGGCAGACACTAGATAGAGATTAGACAGTTTTCCCTTAAGTTTCTTAGATTAGCAAAAAGCAGCCCATTTTTAGGAATTTGGGGATAAAACATAATTAAAAAATGATATAACATGGGAGCAAAATGAGACAAATAGAGGCACTTTTCATAAATAATTGAGAATTGTGAGTAAAAAAAGTATTTTAATCTCTAATTCAAATCAATTTGGTGTAATCTGTATCAATGTTGCTCGTAATATCTAACTTCCTCCAAGATTCTAGAATGTACAAGATACTAAGTTATTCACCTTATGTATATTATCTGATTTGATATTCATAGCAATTATATTAAGTAAATGCTATTCTTGTCCTCATTTTACAAATAAACTAGATAAAATTTAGGATGTTGTATCACTTGCCCAAGATCTACCTCAGGGTCCAAGCTCTTTGCCACTTTAGTGTGCTTTGCTATGACATTCCAGAGGTTGATAGATCTATCTGAAAAACAAAATTCTGTAGTAAATTTAGTAACTGAAGATTAATGATTCTCAAGTAAGAGAAGGTACCAGTGAGAGCTTTAATTTATGCTTTTATAATTATGCTCTTAATTGGTATCTCTTTTATATATCCTTAACATAGAGTACATAGGTCTTACAAGTGTACATTATTTATAAAATACTTTATTTATTAACATAAAATAATATAAAAAGTCACAATTAACTATAGAGTGTCTATATTTGGAAACCTCAGCAGTCTAAATAAATACTTATTCTTTTTAAGTAAATATTTTTAAGTATAATATATATAAGTGGGCACACACTGTAAGTGTAAAGCTTAATGGATTTTTCACAAAGTATGCATACTAGTGTAAAAATTGCCTGCATAAAGAAAAAGACCATTTCCAATAATCAAGGAGTCCCTCTCATACCCCCATCAGAACCTCCCTCCCCGCCGGCAAGTACAACTACTATCCTGATTTCTATCACCAAAGATTAATTTTACCTATTTTTGAATTTATATAAATGAAATCATGAAGCATGAACACTGTGTTTGGTCTTATGTTCGCTCAATATTATGTTTGTGAGGTCCATTCATGTTATTGTGTATAGCTGAAGATCATTTATTCTCATTGCTGCATGATATTCTATCATTTATTCTAATGGAAGTTTGGATTGAAAAATGTTTATTATTAAAACATGTTTCCTTCCCTTGCACTACCATCTTACATTAAGTCTTCTGTGCTACAGATGAAGATCTTTGGGGTTGGGAAGACCTCTTAAATAATTTACCTGCAGATGTATACCAATCTAAGTTAATCTCCATCTTTGTTCAACTTTGACTTTATATAACTTGTCTTATTTACTAAATTCCTAAATTTTTAAACATTCCTAAGACACTTCAGAGTCAGATTACTATCTTATGACTTCTTCCACTTACAAACCTCAAAGGCCTATGTAAATTGACATATATGATCTAAAGTCTTACACATACAGCCAGGATAAATTTGCTTTCTAGGGGATGGGCACACTTGTTCCGATTCAGGTGGTGCAAAGGAAATATGTGTAATCAAAGTGTTTGTACCCCTGTAATATTCTGAAATGAAAAATAATAATTAAAAAAATAGTGCAGAAAAGCAAAAGAAAAAAATGAAACTGGAATTTGTTAAAGGTAAAAAAAAAACATTACGGACCTCTAGTAGTAATCCTACCAGCAATTTGGAGGCTAGAACTTCAGCTAGTGCAAAACATCTGACAGAACTCTTGTTCTAAGCAAAGCTCCTTAAGACAGTATTCCACTTTCTTTTCGCACACTCTAGCAATCTGCACAAGGTCAATGCTCAGCAAAAGTTTGGTGATTTAAATTGAATTTGGTCACTTTTTTAAAAAAGGAAATTATTATATAGGATGCATTAATTTAATTAATGACTTTAAAACATTTCTAGTCTTGTAGAAAATAAACAATTACAAATCAGAATTATACCCGTCAAACAATTATCCCTTTTCCTATTGGTTTAAAATCAGTGCTACTTTATTTCTTTTTTAAGGAACAATTTCAGAATATAGTGAAAGCTATGGACCTTCTAAGAAAAGTTCCCAATGAATGAAATTTTTTCATACAATTTTGGTGGGCCTATCTAGTATTCTGAGGTTTCTGTGGATCCTGTATTAAGCAACTCTATCCAGCTCCATCCAAGCAAACATGTTTGACATCAAACATTTATTGAATAACCAAATGCCAGGGAATGTACTATTTATCACCTTGTAGCATGCATTTCCTAGGAGGATGGTATTGCTCCCAAGGGAGTAAAAATTTGTTCTTGGAAGGTGAAAATAATCTTACTATTTTTATGTATAATGTACAGAAGTACACACAGTACATAAACTGATATACAATTAAAATTCATGGGAGGGAGACAATTTAAAATGTCTAAACTGTCTCCTTGTGGGGGCAATAATGAAAAAATTGAGAAACATTGCACTATAGCAATTTGTCTTTGTAATTTTAGCATCAACAGTCAGAGAAGCTTAGAGCAGAAGAGGATCCACATGTAAGAGGGTTTTCTGGATATAATTAATATATCTCCAATGCCTGGTATGGTGTTTGCCACCCTACCTTATATATACTCAGACCCGCTCCTCATTCCATAGAAATTCCATTGGATATGGAAAGGTCAAAAGGACTACTTAAAAATCACTAGCTAGCAATATAAATGACAATTATTCATGCTATCATTTGTTGGTTTTTAATTACAATATGCCTTAAATTACTTCTTGATGCTAAAGCCAGGAAACTATATGGTAATCTCAAATTCTCCTCTTATTTGAAGCAAAACATCTAATAAAAGATGTTATAGCCCTTGATCAGAACACATTATGGTGCATATTATTGTTACATTCATATATTAGTCATCAAAATTAACTCATTGAGTAATAGCACTGATTTTAAGTTTAATTTTAAAAAACACACTAAAATGTTCCAGAAAATCTCTATATAGAGTATTAAAAGTTTTTAGTGATTTTATATATATCAAAAAGTCTTAATGACTGCTTCTAGGCAATTTGACCCCTTCAGAAAGCAGGGTACTATTTACAATAAACCAAATTAATGTTGTGAAATATTAATGATCTAAAATTCAGAAATTCAGAATACAATAGTTCTCTCATTTATATAAGCTAGTCACCGTGGATGAGATTTTCACTAAGTAATAGTGACTTTTTAACAATAGAAAGCCTAGGAGAGCAGAATCCATTTGGTTTGAGTTGCTGACGTACCAGAAATCTCACCATATCCATTGGTAAAAGAATATCAGCTTAATTTAAATTGCCTTATACAAGAGAAAAATGAATCATCATAACACTCATTGTTTCTTTAAGCACTTGCATGTGAATCCCATTGCAGTCAAATCTTTTTGGTTTGAGAGGTACTATAACTTTTGCTTTCTTTTCTGATCTTAGGCTGCACTCCTAATCTCATCGAGCCACCTTTCAAATGCCTTGGCAAAAAATGAAGCAAGAGAATGGATACTGGTCAGTGTACATAGTTATTACCATTGCCAGGTGGTGGTCATAGGGGATCTTATTGAAATAAATGAATGTTAAGCTCTCTAGGGTAATGAATGAGTTCAAGTTATCATTGGCTCTCTCATTACTCCTAGGGAAGGACCTCAATCAATGTTTGAAAAAATGTATTGGGTAAAAATTATAATATCTAACATTTGTCTGGGAATATAGAATTCACATGCATTAAGTTATTTTACACTGAAAGCAATTACCAATTAGCTGTGACATTTTTCATATCCCAGAAGCTTCATCAATGAATATGAAAGGCAGTGAAATATTTTTTGTTTACATGGGATCTCTACTTATCTCTACTTAGTAATGAGTACTAATTAGACAAAGCCAGAAATAGGGTGAAGCAAGAAAGGTGCTTACAGTATAAAGTTAAAGAGGCACTTACTCTCAGGGTCTTGACTCTATCAGTAAAAAGACCCCGTGTTTCATGACATATAACAAAGGTATTAGCAATTGATGGGAAGAGTAAATATGAAAACATTATCTTTGTCCCACAACCAAAGGTATTTTTGAAAGGTTTTATATGATGGTTTTATTTTCATGTCATTATTTTAGTTTCTTGTTATTTGGCAACTTGTTATATACAATACCTACCTGTTAGCCTTCAAAAATCTGTCTATGAATTTGGTTTTTCAGTTGTTTTAGCACTAAGAATATGCTTAGATACAGCATTTCCCAAAGTGTGGGACAGATATTAGTAATTTGAAAGATGATGGTAGGTGGTGTGCACATAAATACACACATACCATTAAATAACATGAAATAAAAAAAGCAAGCAATTTATTTGGTCCTTTTAAATAGGTCAAATAGAAAGTCTCACAGAAGTGTTACTATATATTTTACAGCTCTTTAAAACTTGGTAATTTGTTTTTAACAAATTGAGAGAAGACTTAATGTCAATCCTCAGCAAAGGCATCAAGCACACATTTAATCATAATGTTTTTTTATATGCTTTATGTACCAGCCATTTTCAGATTGATATTAAGTTCTTTCTAAATACATATATTTAAACCAAAAAGTAAATTAATTTTAAGGAAAATCACTAAATATTACATGTGGTATATGGATTGAAAAAATGTGAAATGATATCTGAAGATTTAAGTTTTGGGGAATTGTGCTTAAATACATTCCTAATTCCTGATGATTAAGCATGAATAGATAAAAGGAACATAAAATAGACCTAAATTCTTCACATCAAATAAGATGAAGGGAACAATAGTTTAATGCTAATGGAGGCTGAGCACATACAGTAAGTCAAAATGGAAAGCAAGTTATTAGTATATGACCCTCTTCCATAGTATAAGTTAAGAATATTCAGGAACTGAAAATCAAGAAAGCAAAAGGCTGAGAGAGAGACATTAGGCAAGAAAGGTTTGACTTTAAGCCTCTACCTTTTAAATAAGTATAACTCACCCTGGCTTCAATTAAATATCTCCATTTAAACATGTCTTATTATTTATTATCAATCAGGTCAAAATGTGTTAGTAAGAATGGTCAATTCTGGGATGAATATCTAGGGATATCTCCCATAATAAGCAATAAAATAACCTTTAAAATTTTTTTTTATTTCAACATATTACAGGGGTACAAATGTTTAGGATACGCATATTGTCTTTGCCCTACCCGAGTCAGAGTTTCAAGTGCGTCTATCCCTCAGATGATGCACACTGTACCCATTAGGTGTGAAAATACCCATCCCCTCCTCCCCCTCCCATCTGCTCAACACCCAATGAATGTTATTGCTATATGTGCTCTTAAGTGTTAATCAGTTAATAACAATTTGATAATGAGTACATGTGGTACTTGTTTTTCCATTCTTGTGATACTTCCCTTAGTAGAATGGGCTCCAGCTCTATCCAGGATAATACAAAAGAGGTGCTAGATCACCATTGTTTTTTGTGGCTGAGTAGAACTCCATGGTATATGTATACCACATTTTATTAATCCACTCATGTACTGATGGGCACTTGGATTGTTTCCATGTCTTTGCAATTGTGAATTGTGCTGCTATAAACATTCGGGGGCAGACACCTTTTTTATAGAATGTCTTTTTTTCCTTTGGGTAGATGCCCAGTAATGGGATTGCTGGGTCAAATGGTAGTTCTACTTGTAGCTCTTTGAGGTATCTCCATATTACTTTCCACAGAGGTTGTACTAGTTTGCAGTTCCACCAGCAGTGTATGA
>CAUYPO010039054.1:0-22550 GCA_963574435.1 Cheirogaleus major
GTCCCAGCTACTCGGGAGGCTGAGGCAGGAGAATTGCTTGAGCCCAGGAGTTTGAGGTTGCTGTGAGCGAGGCTGACGCCACGGCACTCACTCTAGCCCGGGCAACAGAGTGAGACTCTGTCTCAAAAAAAAAAAAAAAAAAATACATAGCCTCAAATCATATAAAGTAAAATGAGCAGAACTGGACGGAGAGAGAGAAACCCACAGTCATCACTGGGGGATTTAAACATACCCCCCTCACTAGGAGTATGTTTATAGTAAACAAACAAAAAAAGCAGGAGGATGTGAAATACTTGAATAATATACTTAACAAAAGTGAACTAACTCCATGGTATACATATACCACATTTTGTTGATCCACTCATGTATTGATGGGCACCTGTCACCCAAGCATTTTGATGCTTCCAGTTCAATGCTCATAGCAAACATCACTAATCAATGTGATGATTGATTGGTCTGAAAATCCTTCTCAACACAACTTTCTAGACAGGCACTGCCAACCAGCGTTAGCACAAGAGAGGAAGCCTGTCTGCTGTCTCTGCTCTTGCTAAGGGGTTAGGAGAACAAGAGTCCACCTTTCCCAGTCTCTTCCCTTCTAATTGCATTTGGTTTTTTGACTTGGCCAATAGGCCTCTAATCACTATTTTGATTTCTGGTTCCCCAGGATGTAGTATAACATCCCCAGAATGTGGTTCCTGTGCTGAGAGGAACTAAGGAGAAGCCTTTTTTGACAACTCTGGGCCCGAGTGTTGAAAGCGGAAGCCAACCCTGGAGTTGGGGGCAGGGTGGACACAGGAGTTGGGACCCAGGGCTTGATCAGGTTGCCAGCATTTCTGAGGCCTCCCTCCCACTCTCTTTCTCAAGCCAGCAGATTTCTGGTTGTCATTTAAGGGAGGCCAGTGCCGCTCTTAAGTAATTACATGAATTAATTGCATGCAATTCTCAATGCCTCCACCATGAAAGTATAACCTTTTACCACGTTCAAACAAACCATGGAGCCCAGGCCCTTCCATTGGTTCTCTTTCTGGGCCAGACGAATCTCGTCCTGTCCACTGTGACTGGCTCACCGATGGCCATGGTCCCACAGAACGAGCCCTCTCCCCACTCCTGCTGGCGCCACTGACATCTTTCTTGGTAAATGGGTCTGTGATGGACTCACACACATATCTTCCTCCTCCCCTATGGATCTCAGGGTCTCATTTCCACAGTTAGGAAGACATTCTTCGTGTCCCAGAAACCCGAGAGCCAGCAAGGGAAGCCACAGCCTGCCGCGGTCCAGAATCCAGACCTGGGAGTCAGGCTGACTCTTCAGCCACGTGACATTGGGCAAATCTCTTCACCTCTCTTGGAGTCAACGTGTTCAGTGTGTTTAACATGTGATCAAAGTCACATGTGTGAAATGGGTGAACTGGAAATATTCTGTTTGTCCTCCCACATCTCATTTCCAGCCTGTCTTCTGCCCCAGAAGGTGACCTCTGGGATCCCCCTCCGTGCGCTCCCGCATGCTCTGGCTTCCCATTGGTTAGCTCTGGAGAGACCACAATGGGATTGGAGGAGGAAATAAGGTGAGGGTGTTTAATGCCCCTGCCACCTGGCCCCGCCATGACACCCGGCGGCACTGGTATCCAGGTATGTGCCACCCCTATTAAGCGAAGCTAACTCCAAGCCCTCTTGGTGCCCAGGTTCCCTCACATGTCCCCTTCCCTCACATCCTCTGTCCCCATAGTCACTAGCCCTAGGGTCCCGCACTCTGCCTTGAAGTTTCCCTCCATCTCACCCATACCTGGGAAAATAGCACTTTTATTAATCCCTCTTCAAACTATTCTGAGTGTGCCATCAAACTCCTTCAGGACTGCTAACTGACACAGCTGGGTGGAAGAGACAGGCCTACCGGGAAGAATAAAATAACATAACTACCTCCAGCGGCACATGTCCTACGCACGCTCCGCATTTGCGCTTGGACGTTGCGTTCATTTCCTAGGGCTGCGGTGACAAAGCACCACTAACCGAGTAGTTCAAAACTACAGAAATTGACTTTCTCACAGTCCTGATAGCTGTAAGTCCAAAGTCAAGGTATAGGCAAGGCCATGCTCTCTGAAACCTGCAGGGGGAATCCCGTCTTACCTCTTCAAGCATCTGGTGGTGGTCGGCAGTCCTTGGAGTTCTTGGCTAGCAGGTGTATCAGTCCGACCTCTGCCTCTGCCATCACATGGCCATCTTCTTCCTGTGTATCAGTGTCTCCTCTTTTTACAAGGACCCAGTCATACTGGATTAAGAGTCTACCATACTCTAGGATGGCTTCATCTTAACTAGTTTCATCTTAAAGGACTCTTTTTCCAAATGAGGTCACATTCTGAGGAACTAGGGGCTAGCACTTTGACATATCTTTTGGGGGACACAATGCAACTCCTAACAGATGTCTAATGGAAACATGAAATCTAACAGGCTCACAGCCAAGCCAAGGCTTCTGTCCCAGCCTGTTCTCATGGTTTTCCCTACACCCATAAATGGCAATTTCATTCTCCTAATTTCAGAATGAAAACCTGGGCATCACCCTTGCCTCCTCTCTGTCTCTCAAACCCCACATCTCATCCCTCACTGTCTGCCCATGGTACGTGCTGATGGGATCCAACCAAGAGGGGCTATTTAGGTTTCACCAAAGGATCACACATCCCCACACACTCTGCAGTGCCATGCTCTAGGCAGTGCTTTGATTAGTTCTAACAGTGCTTTAGGAGACTTTGTGTGCTGTATATTTTAATTATTAGTTTATTATTTGTAAAGTATTGTTATTTTATTTAAAGCAGGCGTTATAAACACAAATGCCTACAGAGTCCACACAGGAATTATGAATGCAAGGAGCAGAAGCAGGTGGAAGCACACGTACAAATTCTCAGGGAGTGACAGAGACCATGACAACTGGGGAGTGTGTGACCTACCGACAGTAGCAGGAGCTACTTTGCAACCTCTGCCACCAGTGTGCAGAAATGTGGGCACAGCACTGCCGGACCAGAGCACTTTTCAGGTCAACTTAAAAGTTAAGTTGTTAGGTGAAATCTCCCAATTTTTAAATGTTGCCTGAAATTCATAAAACCCTAAAATGGGTTGAATCAACAGGTGGCCTGCTGGTTCACAACCTCTGATTTAAGGGAATACTCTCTTATAAATACATACAAATGAGGTAAGTAGTGGGAAATGACCCAAAAAGAAAAGAGGGAAAAAGGATGGAGGTCATTATTAGCAGAGTGGAAACACTTAAGCAAAAGTCCCGAGGTGTTAAATCAATAGAACACAACACAGAGACCTGATTAATCCAATAAAAGAGATGGAGAGGAAGGAAATACAACTGGCAGCAAAAATTAAGAGAGATCATTGGAGGACCCAAATATTGCTATCTGGGGATTTGATTTTATCCTGGAAATAATAGGGAGCCATTGAAAATGTTTGAGCAAGGGAGTGACTGACACTTGGCTGCAGAGGGTTATGGAAAATCAGGCCTCCCCTAGAATCTCTCTCACTGAAGTATGAAAATCTTTCCCTCCCTTTAATTAAACTGGCGGACAATCAACAGAAGACCTGTGCAGGGCTACAGTCCTTTCTATGGCGCTGCGTCAGCTGAAATCTGAGCCCAAATCAGCTCCACTGATTCACTGGCTTGACTTTGTTCTTTTTTCCCAAAGTCACTTTCTTGTCATTCTCTCACTTGCAATGTGTAAGCTGCCTGTGACAGGCCACCTTGAAGTTACTTAATATGGGTTCCAAAAGTCTTGGAACAATGAGTCCTACTCCATAAGGGATGCTATCAGGTCCCCTGAAATCACAAACGTAGAAAAATGGGGATTGCCCAGTAGGATAATGGTTTCAGTGCACAGAAAAGGAGGCCCTGCTGTGAAGTCATGGGCTCGGAGAATTCTGATTCCACTTAGGATAAGCTTAAGTACAGAGGGGAGAGGTCAACATTTGCATTTTTCCAGTGGCTATTTGATAGGGGAATTCTACTGGGCCCTGATGAGAGATTCTGGTGGGCAGTTTATGCATCTCATTGCTATTAACCCCACCTGACTCCCTTTTACCAGTTGGAAAATCAAGACTTTTGTTGTGGGTCACCCCTCCCTGGAAGGCAACAAGGCTAAGCGAGGTGACTCTCTGAGGCTCTAATTCCCCAAACTCCACCTGAGAGAGGAGGAAGGAGGACAGGTGAGACAGAATCTTGAACTCCCCTCTTACTCAATGGTGTGGGAGTCAGGACAGCCTTGGTTGTCACAATTAAAGATATGAGGTTTAAGCTATTCATAAGTGATCCTGAAACTTCAGGACATGAGTCGTTTGTTCTTTCTGGTCATGTGAATTTGAGTGGCAAGCAGTGGGAGACGGGGTTATGGGATTTAGTTCCATAGCTAGTGAGGGAACTCAGTCAATGGGCCACAATGCAACAGAATTATTGTCACACATGTCCTAATTCATAGAAATTAGTGGGAAATGACCCACTAATGACCCAGAGAATCAACTGCTGGGGGAAAGAAAGGTGTTACAAGGAAGAGAAGTTTTATTGGGGAAATTAAATTCTATACAGTGTTAGCAAATATAGGGATTTGAGAAGGTCCTGGGATCCACCTCCAGTGATCATCAAGATTCTACTATGTTGTAATCAGAAATGAGAGTGGACAGGATAACCAAATTCCATAAGCAGTAGGCCCTCAATGACATTTTAAAAATACATTGTTAAAAAATAGTAACAACCGCAACATAAGAAATAGGTCAAAGTCTTGACAGAGATTGCCTCAAGTGGATGAAATTCTGTATTTTTCTCTGGTTCTTTAATATTTTATACACTTTCTAAATATTTCTGCAATTACTAAGTATTATTTCTGCAGCAAGAACAAATGAAAACACAAAAGGGGAAGAAGGATGAGAGCAAGAAGCATGAAAGGAAGAGATAGGTAGAGGATGGAAAGAGTCTAAGAGAACGTCTCAGCCTAACCCCGGCCATGCAAACCACAGCTCATAGTCACTACTCCACTTGCATGTCCAGTAAATTGCAGTCAGCACAACCGTCTAACTGGCAGCCTTTCCTAAGACAGAAGCACCACCAGCCACAAGGCCAGCTTCCCCAATAGAAATGGTGATCTCTAATGGTGCCTTGCAAACATGGGACCTGGTAGTTTTACAAATGCTTTCACACCCTCTATCTACCTGTCTGTCTCTCTACTTAGTATTAGTAGCAGGAGATGTCATTCATAGATATATGGATAGATAGATAGATATGGATTTGGCATAATTCCTTATATATAATACCTCGTTAATTATATAATTTTTCAAGACATCTTTTGGGTGCCACTCCTCTGACCTTTACCATAGCCTTATAAGGAGCGAGATGGAAATGAATGACCAAAGAAGTGGAGCCATTTGCCCAACGCCATATAGTGAGTTAAGAGCAGAATCAGAATTGGGGGAGAATCTAAGTGCTTCCCAAGGCCCTCTTGCAGAGGCCCCTCTGCCTCTCCAAGGGAAGACCACATTGTGCGGTGTTTATCTTCGATGTATGCACTCAGCCATAAATGGATTTCCTATCAGTGTTGACCATCTTTTAAATCTGCTGGGGAGGATCAAATTTTTATAGATTTATAATCTATAAGAGAACAGAGGGGTGGTTTCAAACTGGAAGCTAAATGTAAATGGTCTGAGATAACTAGTAAAGGTCAGAGAGCACAAAGGTCAGGGCATGAAACCACAGAACTACCAAGCATTTGCAATACCTGGAAAAAATTGCAGGCCTGACCGTGTAACTCCCAAGTTGCTCAAATTCAGCTTACTGGATTACTCTGTTTTTCTTTTGAAGAAAAAATCATTGCACTATGTTCTCCTATAAAGGATTTTGCAGCTGTGCATATATGAACACAATTCTGGATGATTCCAAAATATTAATATCAATATTGTTATTTGAACCAACCTATTAGCTCACTAGATGACTGGCAGATAAAGCCCCTCAATTGTGAATTCTTAATGAAAGTAATGAGGAAGTATTCGGCAACCACAAAGTCACTAAATCAATTGGCTCTGTAAAGACAGAGCCAATAAACATAAAAACAAATGGGAGTGCAAACAGAAAGACACCTCCCCCATGTCCCAATAGTGCAGGTGCCAGGTAGTAAGTGGTTGACCTAAATTTCTCCTGCAAGCTCGGATTCTTCACGTTCTTCTGCTTTGACCTGATTTCCCAATATGTGAGCAGACACAGGCTGATAAGACAGAGTTGCTGGATGTGTGGTTCCACAGAATGTGATTTAAAAGCAAAGTTAGTATCAGAAAGACTACACTGTGGGGCCAGAAGCACTTTGGGACTCTTGACATGTCCAGAATGATGAAGGCAACTATGCTGGCAGTGTGAAAAGGTAGACCACCAGCTCCCCATACCCACTGAGTCCCAGGAGCCTAACCAGCAGAAGCCCTAAGGGCTCGGATGAAAGATGCCATTGAAAGGGTGTAAATGTCATTTAAAAGTTAAGCAACTTACCCACAGACACACACGGTCTCACTTTCATGCCCTGGCTGCTAACCATCACTCCTGGCTTCCCACCACTACACCCCTTTCCATCATTACTGCAACAATTGCATCATATTCATATCCCAAGGCGGCGA
This sequence comes from Cheirogaleus major, assembly GCA_963574435.1. Lineage (NCBI taxonomy): Eukaryota > Metazoa > Chordata > Mammalia > Primates > Cheirogaleidae > Cheirogaleus > Cheirogaleus major. The sequence continues at coordinate 6,640 of CAUYPO010039054.1, forward strand.
TGCTTTCTGCTGGTTGGAAAGAGATTCAGACAGCAGTCATTGCATTTTATGCCACCATTTAACAAATATTTAATTAATGTGAAATGCCAGACACCTGGCTGGGTAATGAGAGTCCAGCTGTGGATAAGCGAGAGACAGTATAGTGGGAGAGATTTCAACAAGAAATAACAATATGACCATTAACACAAAGTTGACAGCCTCACCGTGCTTAGAAAATGATGATGCAAGAGGGTTTTTATAATTAACTTGGACCAGCAGTCCGTGAAGTGTGGTCTCCTGGCCTCTTTGAGTCCCCAAGATCCTTTCAGGGTGTCAGCGAGTAAAAACCATTTTCATAATAATACCAATGTGCTATTTGCCTTTTTCACTGGGTTGACATTTGTATTAAAGTGCAAAAGCGATGGTGGGTAAAACTTCTGGCACCTTAGCAGGAATCAAAGCAGTGGCACCAAACCATAATAGTCATATTTGTCAATGCAACACACTGGCAGCTTTTATTTAAAAAATGTCATTTCACATAAGAATCTCCTTGATGAAGCAGCACAAATTATTAACTTAAATAAATCCTGACTCTTGATTATATAACATTTTAATATTAATATTGCATATGAAAAATGGAAAACATACAAAAAGCCCTTATATTACCCGCCAAAGTATAATGAATATCTTGAGGAAAAGCACTTATAAGACTATTTGAATTAAAGAATGAACTAGCTACTTTTTTATGGAACATTTTTACTTGAATAAATAATTGACTAAGAAACTATAGTTACTTGGATTTGGATCTTTGGCAGACATTTTCTCTAAAATGAACAAAGTGAGATTGTCACCACCACAAGAAAACAACAGATGATGTCTATTGCCAACAATAAAATTTGAACTATGACTAGAAAAGTGGATTTTCTAGACTAATTTCACCATCCTGATCTTGCCACCATCCTGATCTTGCCAGAGTCTCAATAACCACTGTATTTTCTAATGAGGTTTTGGTATTAAGGAATGTAATTTTTTAATATTTATAATGAACTGTGTCAACCTTTGGAAAATCTGCATCACTCAGTGAACTGATATTTTCCAAAAGACCAATGTGCAGTATTATAAATCATGCATGAACAAAAGATCCATTAAAGTACAAGATAAACCAATGGATTTTAGTGTTACAGAGTAAAAAAAGTTCATTGATACGGTTTTACATTTCACATTGCCGCTAATCTATAATAAACTACTATTCGTTGAGTTTTGGTGTAGTTATCAAAAAAAGGATATCCACAATTATCTAAAAAAACACCCTATTAAAATACTCCACCTTTTTCTAATTATAAACTTGTGTGAAGTCAGATGTTTTTCATATACTTCAACCAAAACAATATATCACAAGATTGAACACAAAAGCAGATCCACCTGGAACACAGAATCCACCTGTCTTCCATGAAGCTAAACATTAGAGATACAACAATCTAAAACAGTGGCATTCATGAATTTTTTTTTATTTTGGGAAATATAGTTACTTTTTATTAAAAATACATTATTGATGTTAGCATTTAATGGGTCTAGTATTGTTATGTTCAAATAAATTAATTAATATTTTTTAAATTTCTCAGCTGTAATTTCTAATATAGTTAAATATCAATGGACATAACCCACATAAACCAAAGCTCCTCAACAATTATCAAGAGCATAAGGAGGCTGGGTGCGGTGGCTCACACCTGTAATCCTAGCACTTTGGGAGGCCGAGGCGGGTGGATCGTTTGAGCTCAGGAGTTCAAGACCAGCCAGAGCAAGAGCAAGACCACGTCTCTAATAAAAATAGAAAGAAATTATCTGGATAACTAAAAAAATATATATATATAAAAATTAGCCGAGCATGGTGGCACATGTCTGTAGTCCCAGCTACTCAGGAGGCTGAGGCAGAAGGATTGCTTGAGCCCAAGAGTTTGAGGTTGCTGTGAGCTAAGCTGATGCCACGGCACTCTAGCCTGGGCAACAGAGCCAGACTTTGTCTCAAAAAAAAAAAAAAAGACAGAAATCAAAAAGGAACTAAATAAATGAAGAGCTATTCCATGCTCATAGTTAGGAAGACTCAATATTATCTAGATGTTAATTCTACCCAATTTGATTTATAGATTCAACATAATCCAAATCAAAATCCCAGCGATTTATTTTGTGGATGTTTATAAACTGATTCAAAAGTTTATATGGAGGCAAAAGACCAACAACGGCCAACTCAATACTGAATGAGAACAAAGTCACAAAACTGACACTATCCAACTTCAAGAAGTACTGTACAGCTACAGTAATCAGTGTGAACTGGCAAAAGAATAAATGAGTAAATCAATGGAACAGAATACAGAACTCACAAGTAGACCCCCTTACATCTAGTCAAGTGATTTTTGACAAAGGAACAAAGGCAATACAATGGAGCAAAGATAGTCTTTTCAAAAATTGAGCTGGAGCAACTGACATCCACATGCAAAAAATAATTAATCTAATTATAGACTTTACATCCTTCACAAGAATTAATTCAAAATGAATCATAGAACTAACCATAAAATGCAACTATAAAACTCCTAGAAGATAACATAGGAGAAAATGTAGATGGCCTTGTGCATGGCGATGACTTTTTAGATAAAATACCAAAGGCACAATCCATGACAGAAATAATTAATAAGCTGGACTTCATTAACATTAAAAACTTCTATTCTGTGAAAGACCATGTCAAGAGAATGAGAAGACAAGCCACAGATTGGGAGAAAATACTTGCAAAAAGACATATCTGGTAAAGGACTGTTACCCAAAAGATACAAAGAATTCTTAAAATTTTAAAAACACAAAAATGAACAATCCAATTTAGAAATGGGCAAAAGACCTGCACAGACACCTCGCAAAGAAGATATAGAGATGAAAAACATATGAAAAGATGCTCCACATCATATGTCATCAAGGAAAATGCAAACTAAACTAGATGTCACATCACATTTATCAGAAAAGCCAAAATCCAGAACACTGATAACACCAAATAATGGCAAGGATGTGGAACAACAGGAACTCTCATTCATTGCTGATGGGAATGCAAAATGGTACCACTACTTTGGAAGATTGTTTGGTGGTTTCTTACAAGACTTAACATATTCTTACCATGCAATCATGCAATTGAGCTCTATGGTATTTCACAAATGAATTAAAAACTTATGTCTACAAAGAAACCTACACATGTATGCTTATAGCAGCTTTTTTCATAATTGCCAAAATTTATAAGCAATCAAGATGTCCCTTAGTAGGTGAATGAATAAACAAACTATGATGTGTCCAGACAGTGGAATATTATTCAGTGCTAAAAAGAAATGAGCTATGAAGCCATGAAAAGACATGGAGGAAACTTCAATGCATATTGAAATAAAAGAAGCCAATCTGGTAAGGCTACATACTGCATGATTTCAACTACCTGACATTCTGGAAAAGGCAAAACCATGGAGATAGTAAAAAGATCAGTAGTTGCCTCGGGCTGGGGGTTAGGGGAGGGATGAACAGGTGGAGCATAAAGGATTTTTAGGGTAGTGAAACTATTACTCTATATGATACTATAAGGTCCTAACCTATAGTATATATGACACCCTAATGTAAACCCTATAGACTCTGGATGATAATTGATGTGTCACTGTAGGTTCATCAATTGTTTCAAAGGTGCCTCTCTGGAGGTATTGATAATGGAGGAGGCCATGCATGTGTGGGGGCAGGGGGCATATAAGAAATATTGCCTTCCTCTCAATTTTGCTGTGGACCTAAAATTACCCCATAAAAATAAAATCTTTTTTAAAAAATCTATGAAGACTGAAATAATAATGAAATTGATAAAATAACAATAAATATTTATTTTAAAATTCACAGTCAGAAAAATTGGGCTTTTGTCTACCAATTGATTTTGAAGGATGTTTGTGTGAGCACCAAGATCTTATAGACAATTTCAAAATAGCTTACAAAAGTATATCAGTTCTTACCACAATGAAGTAAAAAAAATTCTTAAAAAGTATGTCAATGTATGTTAATAAAGCAAAATGGAACAAGTGAAAAAAGAATGTGTTCCTTTGATTTCTCCTCCATGAAAAGCTACTGTAATTTTCCTATCTGATGTTCAATTGAAATGTTTGAAGACCATTCACTTCACTAGACAGTTTCCTTTTACACTTAGGACCATTCTCTTAGGTTAATCTTGAGAAAACATGGCTTATTTTCATGTGCAACAACAATTACTCTCTACTGTACTTTTGAGATGTGCTTTATGAAACAAAGAGGCCACAGTAAATGTACATTTGCAAATGGAATAATATTTCCATTTTTGCCCAGGCTTTGCCAGGATATTAGGCATTGGGTCTACCAGGAGCCATAATATTAAAAAGGGACCCGTGACTAGGAGACCCTCTCACAATGTCCCTTCCCTGATATTCTGCGTAAAATCCATTCTAGATTTGCAACTTCTCCTAGAAGAATCAGGCCTTGCTATGCCAGAATAACATAATGGTCATCTAGGGGCAAAATTCATTCAAGGTACTCATCTACACCAGACGTGCCATGCAGTCCTGCATGACCTTCTTCATGCTTCCGTTGTTAATTATGAACTCTTCCAGCCTTTCTAAAATATATCAGCACTGCATGTGTAAATTTTACTAAAAATATCCCTAACATTAAAGGGTTTCTTTTTGTTTCCAGGTGACTTACCTTACAGTAGTACGAGATGACCACATGATATCTCACAGATAAAAGAGACAATTTCATTTCATTCCACCTCAGTGTGGTGGACAAGAGTGGCCCTAGATAAAATCATGAAATAAATACCTTCATTTTTGCTACTCTTCTACCACGCACATTCCTTTTGTGATTCCTTCTGCCCCTAGAATCTCAGGGTTCTCAATCCTGGTCCTTCTGCTACAAAGAATAGTGAACTAATGAATGCTCTCACATTGAATCATTCTGTAAATTTTAGGATAGGATCATACAGAGTTGAAAGTTATAAACACAAAGGAATAAATTTCAAATTAAGTTACATATTACTTGAGGAGATTTTTTTAGCGTGGGGCTTTGTTTTTGCCCCTTAAAGCACACTATTTGTTTTGTTTTGCCCCTTAAATCACACTATTTAGGTGACTATTCATTTCACCCCCATGTAAGACTAACAATGGTTCCATGATACTGGCAGGCTTCCCAAACAAGACCTAGAACAACTTCCAGGATTTCTTCTAATGCTACTAAATTCAGTAGCAAGAAACAAACAGAAGCCAAACTCAGTCCTGTTCTGCCCTGTCCAGGCCTAAAAACTGCCTGGGATCTGAGATTCAGGGGCAAGGTGGCATGATTCTCGCCCATATCATGCTTTCAACTACAAAGACTCCATACTGTCTCTCCCCTTGGATGGAGCTGGGGTAATGCAGGGAACAACCATCATCTGGCTGGAGGGCCTCCTGCAGCAGGTAGCATGGAATGTTATCATGGTGGGAGAGTAGACTTTTGTAAGTAACTACTCCCAGTGATGAAGGGAGTAAAGAAAGGTGTGGAGGTCAGAGGAACGTACCTTGGATGATGATCTTCAGCTTCTGTGAAGAAGATGTGAGCACTTGGGGCCAGATGGCTTCTCCTGCATCCAGACTGACTCTAACACACACACCTCATCTTCATGAGTAGGGAGTCAAGAGTAAAGTGTGGGGAGTGGTTGAACATCCCTTTTTGGCAATGAGAAAGCCCTTGAAGACATGGCCTGCCCCATCATTCAGTGCCCTACTAAGCCAGGGCAATACAGGAAAAGCTCTGCATCCTTGAAGGCATGGGTACTTTTCACTTATTTTGACAATAAAAACTATAGAACTGACTGTGTCTTCGTATTATTTTGGCTGCCTGGAGACTTTGAATCAAGTTGTTAGTTGAATTATCGCAAAGAACTGAGGTTTTAGAGTCTTCAAATTTGTTCTGTTTTCTCGGTTTTAACTTCTTACTCAAGTTGTGTTTTTCAAATCATTCTTGTCTTTTTTTTTTTTTTTTTTTTTTTTTACAGAGTCTCACTCTGTCACCTGCGTAGAGTGCAGTGACATCATGGTAGCTTACTGCAACCTCAAACTCCTAGGCTCAAGTGCTCCTCCTGCCTCAGCCTCCTGAGTAGCTGGGACTGCAGGCACGCACCACCACCACGCCCAGCTAAATTTTCTACTTTTAGTAGAAACGGGGTCTCACTCTTGCTCAGGTTGGTCTTGAACTCCTGAGCTCAAGTGATCCTTCTGCCTCGGCCTCCCAGAGTGCTAGGATTACAGACATGAGCCACTGTGCCCAGCCCATTCTTGTCTTTTTACTGTTTCTTTGCTTGTAACATGTGATTTTTAAAGCTATGTTTGTCTTAAGCCACTCCTACGTCAAATATTGTGTAATAAAGCAGAAGAGGTGATGAAGGAAACACCTAGACACCACGATTCTGAGACTTGTCATCCTTTATTTCCATTAGACAGTTCTACTCCTCAGCACAAAGGTCCAAGGAAGTATACAGCAAAGTGTGGGCTCATGACCACCTGCTAAAGAATCCCCTATAGTGTTTATTAAAAATGACTATTTTCAAGTTCATCCTAGATACACTGAAATTTATGGTGAGTTCAAGGAATTTAAAGTTTTAATAAGCAACACTGAATACACTTATTAGCACTCAAGTTAGAGAACCAGTGGTCTAAAGAAAATACCTCATGCTCACCTTGCAACGTTCTTGGCAAAAGTCAAAGCAACTTTAGTTTTAGAATTTGAACTTGGAGAATTTGTCAAGCTTTACTTTGCTTTATAATCTAAATATCATGGGATTTCTTAATAAGAGCTTAATTGGAACTCCAACTGCCACAATTTCCATCTTCCAACTAGTTTTATGATATTAATAAGAATGTAAGGGTTATTTAAATACTTCAACAAGTTGCAAAATTGCAATGACTTTTTTTTTAACGTGTCAGTGAAGAGCACCTGTATATTTACAAAAAATTCAAGAGATAGCAAAGTTCCTAGCTACAGTATCACCCTTGCCAGTGTTGGCAGATAGAGATCATCTGTCAATGTTTTGCTTATCTTCAAAAGCACTTAGTGCTAGGAAACCGTGCCCATATTTCATTTGCATGATGCCAAATCAAATTAGTTCCAATGATGGAAATGGTTTGGTACTATTATATGCAAACCAAGTGATTTTGTCTCACTTGTTTTATAATGACAATGAATTTATGAAATTAGACCTGAATATTTTTGCTAATTATGTTTTCATGTTCATTTGGTGTTTAGGTAATAGAAGTGAGAAAAATGTTTATTTGCTCTCAAATAGAGACACACACACACTAATTTAAAAAAGAAAAGGTGAGATGTTATTCCAGTCTACTAACATTTAGAGCATTTGTAGCTAATGGAAATATCTCAGAATAGGAATGCTATTATCATTTTTAAATCATATTGTACTCTTATCTGCCAATCAGTAATTCATTTGCACTCTGTCATCGCCAACTTGATCATCCCATTCAAAGCCAGCTGGGCTTGTGCCCTGCACATTTTGCCAGAAAATTCGCTTTGCTAAACTTATACCACTAGATCATCAGTCTACTAAAAGTCAAATCTTGAATATACTGGCAGAATACAGTTTACAACTTTATGAGTATCCTTTATAAGCAATCAAAGCCATTTATAGCCTTTTCTTAAGCAACTGAGTCTAACAAAGTTATTTTGGGTATAATCTGATGTGCTATATGCAATCAGTTCACCCCTAATTTTTTCAAGACTCCTTAAGTAGGCATGTCAGCCTCTTCTCCGATTAGATGGTGAGAAATAACTGCAGTATCTCCTAAAGGTACCCTACTGGTAAAAATGTCTGTGTTCCTCTGTCTCTCTCTGCCCCAATTATATATTTTCTAGTCCACCACTCTAGTAATTCCACCATGTCCTTGGCAATTTTACTCTAGAAAATTCAGCATGCAAACTGGTCTCGTGAAAAATAATGGTAACAATAGCTAATATTTGGGCCCCAGAAGAAGACAGATGGCACGGATAGGAACCCAACACATAGTGAGAAGCCAAGCTCGGTCAGACCTACAGCTTGAAGAAGAGTAACCCAAGTGTAGCCTAGATATCTGACTTAGCTGACACACATTGCATTAATGCATGTATGTAGAATAAGAGTAAACGACTCGCTGTGTTTTAGGGTTGGTTTGCTATGCAGCAATGGCTGACTGATACAGAGATCTGTTAAGTAAGACAATCTGCCTAACAGTAGGTTTTCCAACAGCAATGATGGAAGCAAGAAGTCAATAAAATAATATTGTCAATGTGCTGAGGTAAAATAATAGCCAATCTAGAGTTCTATAACCCAAACAACTATTTCTAAATACTTAGATGAACAGGAAAAAAAAAAAGCCAATACATTTTCAATCAACAGACATTCACCAAAGTAACTTCAGTAAGGAAATATATGGTCCCTAGAAGGAAAGGCTGAGAATGGTGAGCAAAGAAATTGAGAAATATGTAGATATGTTTAAACAAACATGGTTGTCATAAAATAATTATGTCTAACTAACCCAGGTTGTGTTTTTTGGGGTTTTTTTGTTTTTGAAAAAACAGAATTAAAATACTGGACAGGGCTGGGTGCAGTGGCTCATGCTATAATCCTAGCAATTTGGGAGGCCCAGGTAAGGGAATCTCTTGAGGCCAGGAGTTCAAGACCAGCCTGGACAACACAGTGAGACCACCATCTCTACAAAAAATTTAAAAAATTAGCCAGGCATGGTGACATGCACCCATAGTCCCAGCTACTTGGGAGGCTAAGCGGGGAGGATTGTTTGAGCCTGGAAATTTGAGGCTGCAGTGAGCTGTGATTGCACCACTGCACTCCAGCCTGTGCAATAGAGAGAGATTCTGTCTCTTAAAAAAAAAAATACTGAATAGTATGCTAATGAGAGTAAAGCTTCTAACATTTTTATACTATTCAGGAGATGATTAAGATAGTAAATATAGATTTTGTCAAGTTCATGCACAGGGTAAAATTTTAAAAACAACTACATAAAGAACATATAATTTCCAAACCAACAGAAGGCAGAAAATTAAATAAGAAAGGCTGACTTAGCAAATACAACCCTCAAATAATTTTTTAAAGACAAGGAAGAGGCATAGAAAAAAGACAAAATGAAGAGTATAGAAATTTCAGAAATAGACTTATGCATATATAGAAATTTCATAAACCATATAACACTTATATAATTGGCTATCTATAAGGCAAAAAACTGAAATTGAATGCCTACCTCACACTATTCACAATAATTAACTCCGAATATATCACAGACTTAGTATAAAGGAAAAACATATAGAACTTTACTGCTTTTGTTGAAAAGATTTTTTAAACAAAAAATTAAGGAACGCTTCCCATAAAAGAAAAAAAAAGTTGAAAATTTCAGCTACACTAAAAATAAGAACTTCTATTCTGTAAAACCTACCAAGTGAAAGAAATACAGGCCACAAATTGGGAAAAGTATTTGCAGTACACACATACATACAACAAATGATTGACACTGAGATAAACTTCCAGAAATCAATAAAAAAATAAGTATTCCAAATGTTTAAATGTGCACAGGACCCAACCTGAAATTTCTCAAAAGAAGTAACATAGTGATTAAAAACGTAAAATATTGTCCAGACTTATTTGTAACCATAACAACACAAAATAAGAGGCTGGGCACAGTGGCTCATACCTGTAATCCTAGCACTCTGGGATGCCAAGGCGGGAGGATTGCTTGAGCTCAGGAGTTCGAGACCAGCCTGAGCAAGAGCAAGACCACATCTCTACTAAAAATAGAAAAAATTAGCCAGGCGACTAAAAATAGAAAAATTTAGCTGGGCATGGTGGCGAGTGCCTGTAGTCCCAGCTACTCGGAAGGCTGAGGCAAGGCAGGAGGATTGCTTGAGCCCAGGAGTTTGAGGTCGCTGTGAGCTAGGCTGACGCCACGGCACTCTAGCCTGAGCAACAGAGTGAGACTCTGTCTCCAAAAACAAAAAAAAATTCAAAATATGATCATGAGTTCCATTTTTATAGCTACTAGGACCCACAACATCAGATGCTAGTATGGATTTAGTAGAAACAACTCCTTCATGCTTCTGGTTAAGAGTGTAATGGCTATTCTCCTTTAGAAAACATGTTGGCAATAATCTTGTAAGGTTGAACATTCATGTATTCTGCTGCCCACCAATTAGACTCCAAAGTATTAATACATCCCCTAGAGAATCCCTTACATAGTGAAACAGGAGATCTGTACAAGAATATTCATACCAGCATCAAAGATAATAAAGGGAACATTATAGAGCCATGGAAAATAAATGAACTAAAGCTATGCACAGTAATGTGAATGAGTCTTAGAAATATGCTCTTGAATAAGAAAAGCAATTTGCGGATGGTTATTACATTATGCGATTTTTTTAAAGCTCGTAAGCAGTTAAACTACACAATATAATGTGTGGGGAAGTATACACATTAAATAAAAGTATATTTTTTAAAAAGCAAGGAAATAACAACTGCAAAATTCTAAGTACTATCTACCCCAGGCAGGAGAGGAGAGGAACTCAGATGCATCAATGTAGGTGAAGTTCTAGCTGTTAAGTTGGTGGTGGATTTGTGAATGTTCATTATGCTTTACAAGTTACACATGTCATATATATTCTGTTTTGTGTATCTAAAAGGACAGAATCAACTGACTAAATTAATAGGATTAACAATACAATAAGGCAGAATTCTTTTTATGGCCTCTTTAGTTCAGGACGACGGCAAGTAACTGAAGAGACTGACATGTGAGGTTGGGTAAAACTGTTCAATAACCTTTGTGCTAAGATATGAGATACATGCCTTTGTCTAACAGGTATTTAACAAATAGTTAGGAAAGGCCCACATTTTTTACTATACTGCACCAAACTACCATTTACTAGAATATTGCTGACACAAGAAGTAGATGGATATGGGCTTTTACCTGATCCAGGGTCATCTGCTAATTACAACATATGATGTCCAGAGAAAAGGGAGGTTGCTGAACACAGGCATATCTGGGAGTTATTTTGGGTTCGGCTCCAGAACACCACAATAAAACAAGTCATACAAATTTTGTGGTGTCCCAATGCCTATAAAAATTATGTGTACACTATATTATAGTCTATTATGTGTGCAATAGCATTATTTCTAGAAAAACAATGTAAATATCTTAATCATGAAATATTTCATTGCTGAAAAATGCTAGCGATCGTCTGAGCTTTCAGTGAGTTGTAATCTTTTTTCTGGTAGAGGATCCTGCCTTGGTGTTGATGGTTGCTGATTGCTTAGGCTGGTGGTTGCTGAAGGCTGCAGCAACTTCTTAAAATAAGACAACAATGAAGCTTGCTGCATCTTCCTTTCCCTAAAGATTTCTCTGTAGCACATGATGCTTTGATAGCATTATACCCATTGTAGAAGACCATGGATATTACAAAGAAATTGCTATCTCACATTAATGAATCTCACATTAATGAATAAAATACATTTTGGGAGACAGAAAGATAAACAAATAGTAGTGCTGACAAATAACAAAAATATGTCATTCTCACAAAGTGCCTTCTTTTGTTATTGTCCTGAATCATCACCTCAATTACAGGAAGTAGAGCAAACTGACTTGGACACAAGGTGCTGTTAAAAACCTCTCTATTTAGGCAGAGTCTCTGGAACATTCACCACTTCTGACTCCAGTGCAGAGAAGTCATCTGATCTGTCTTATTGGCTCATTAGAAACCAGCTGCAATGCCTCCAGAGTAGAATCCCTTTCATTCATTATTCACTATTGGTATATTTTGGTATAAAGGATAGTATACATTCAAAACTTCCCTTTGAAATGAAAATTCCTACTTTTTACGAGTGTTTAGCCATCTTCTGTTCAAATATGTGCCCTACTTAAAAGATCTGAAAATAGCACATGTGAATGGAAAATAATATGATAATATTTTAAGATGTTTTTTCCCCTCTTTAGATTATGCTTTATTAGCAAGATCCTTGGATACAGAATCTCTGTCACTGGTCTTAATATACCTTTTCCCAACTGCTTAGATGGCTCATAAACAACGTCCTGTAACTTAAACAACTGGTAAATTTGATCGAGGAAGTGATATAATCTAGAAATGGTATCACTACTATACTTTTCAATAGATTAAAATATTATAATAAGGTAAGTAGGGTCTGTGGATCACTTAACATCAAGTGTCCACATATAAATGCTGTGGTTGGCCAAAATAGGAAAGTAGCAATGTAGTCTTGCCATCAACAAATAGGCATTTGTTTTCATGAAAATCAGATTTATTCTTTGAATAATGTACACATTGACAATGATTTTGACTCTCATTATTAGTAAGATATATATACTTGGAATGTCAAAAGACAGATAATTTTGTAGGAGATTAAACAATCATTTTGTAGATAAACACAAAGGAAAAAAATAAAGGAAAACTCAAGAAACCAAGATGTGATTATTTATTATTTTTTCTCTTGATATTAAAAATTATAAGATGAAATTCTATTTGATACTCTGAAAATAAGAAATACTCATGCCAAGGAATAAAAAGAGCATGTAAAATAATCAACAATAAAGATATATTAACGAATACCTCATTAGTCATCTTTACATGTTACTACAAGAAGGCAGATACTGGGGTAGGGATTGAGGGCAGACTCTTGGAAGAAGGGAACAGTACTGGGTTTCCTTACTTTGAAAACCTTTAGCGTAAAGGCAGGGCCCTCCCACCAGCATGCTGGCCTGACAGAAACCTGCAGTGTTACTGGTTTAATGAGGAGGACATATTTCAAAGCAACCACAGAAACTGGAAAGTGAAAGGAGAAGTTCCAGAAAGAAGAGAACCAGAGAGTGGTAGCCCCAATTTCTGTGTGTAAAAAACTCTGGCCAAATCTCTGGCTAACCTATAAAACACTCATGAGCTGAAGAAACTCCACGTAGCTCAGCTAAGGCCAATAAAATTGACCTGAAATTTTAGCTTCTGCCCGTACAGGGGAGGTGGATTTGAAAGTTTGAGTTCAGTCCACTTAACTGCAAGCCAGAACAAAATGGGGCAAAAAACAAACAAACAAATAATCAAAAAACCTATTGAGAAACATAACGGAATGCAGAATCTCTACAATATATAGTCATAAAGTGCAGTATACAATCTATAATTACTAGATGTATGAGGAGTCAGAAAAATGTGACCCATATTCAAGGGAAAAGGTAATCATTAGAGACTGATCCTTAAATAATCTAGATATTAAATTAAGCAGACAGGAATTTTAAAGCAGCTGTTATAACTATCCTCAAAGATTAAATAATTAAAAGTTATGAATCTAGCCAATAAATTCTCAAATAAAATTTATTATATCTCCTGCCTTGAGAAAAATGCCTTCACAATGACCCGAAAGACCAGATTCAAATTTAGAGTCCTGTATACTGTTTGTGGGAATGCCAATTATCATAGCCATTATAGAAAACGGTATGGAAGTTACTCAAAAAATTTAAAATAAACTATCATACGATCCAGCAATCCCACTACTGAGTATATATCCAAAGGTAATCAAGTTAATATGTTGAAGAGATATCTGCACTCCCATGTGCATTGCAGAATTACTCACAATAGCCTAAGTGGATATGGAATCAATCTAAGTATCCATCAACAGATAAATGGACTAAAAAAAAGTGATACATATACACAATGGGATACTATTCAGCCTCAAAAAAAGAAGGAAATCCTGTCATTTGCAACATCATGGATGAAACTGGAGGATGATATATTAAGTGAAATAAGCCAGGCACAGAAAGACAAATACCACGTGGTATCTGAAAAAATCCAACCCATAGAAGCAGAGAGTAGAATGGTGGTTACCAGGGGCTGGTTGAGGGTTAGGGGAAGGGACTGGAGAGATGTTGGTTGAAGGATACAAAATTTCAGTAAGACAGGAGGAATAAGTTCAGCAGAACTATTGTAAGACATGGTGACTGTAGTTAATACCAATGTTTTGTATGTTTGAAATTAATAATAGATGATATATTCTCATTACAAAAAAAATAAGTACATGAAGTAATGTAGATGTTAATTAGCTTAATTCAGCCATTTTATAATGTATACATGTATCAAAACATCATATTGTACACCATAAATTTATGATTTTTTCTTGTCAAGTTAAAAAAATAATTTAAAAAAATAACAAGGAATTCGTGAATTCCTTGGAGATCTAGGCCAGGATATGACAGCCCCAGGAGAGCATGGCAGCACCCTGCCTGCACACTTTTATCATCCCCCTGCCCTCGTCACCCTTAATTCCATCCCACACCGCAAGGTGCCCCCACGTGCTTGCCCGTGGACACTCCACCTCACAGGGCTCCCTGTGGTGTGCACACCATGGCTGGTTCATGCTCAGGAAGGCACACTGGGGAGAGGTCTGTACAAGTTTGGGAAGCTGGCTGGGCATCTTTTGTGCAGAGAATTCCAAGGCCCTGAGTGTCCTAACTGTTGTCCAGAAGGAAGCTCAGGCCCTGAATGAGCACATCTACTTGACTCCTCAGGTTCTTGCCTCTTGGGAAAGGATACAGCCAGAGGAGGGTCAGAATAGATCTTTTTAAGTGTGGGCTGCAGGCCAAGGACCCCTTTGGGTAGGCCTAAAGTGGTACAGATCATAGAAGACCTTGGGCTTTGGATTAATACAGAAAAGTTTCCAGCCCTAGATCTTCTACTTACTAGTTACATGAGCTTGAGCAATTCACTTAACCTCTCTATGCCTCAGTATTCACAGCTATAAAATGGAAATAATTATAATCCCTAGCATTTTGTAAAGACTAAATGAGATCATGTTCTTTGTGCTCAAAACAAGCTCTCGGTCAATTTTAGCTATTATTATTTTTGTTTTTCTTATGGTAATTACTATTATCATACTATTATTATATTTCCACTGATCTGTAGAATTTATATCTCTGAATGGTTTTAAAATATAAGTTAACTTTTAAGACCCATATAATATCTTTAAAAAAAAACAACACTGTGATATCTAACCTGAAATTTAACCTTTCAAATTCTTCTTAGCTTCCAGATACTGAATAATGCACAAGTTTTTGCAATCATCCATAATGAATGAGAGTGCTTACATTTATGGAATGTCTGTTAAATGCCAGGCTCTGGGCATAAACTCCATATATAGTATTTCATTTAATGTCTTTAATAAAGCTATGAAGCAGGAATTTTCTCCATCTTAATGGATGGGCAAACAGGTTCAGAGAGGTTAACAAGTAGATGGTCACACTGTTAGAAAGTATGCACTTTGAGATCCAGATCAAATGGCTTCCATGATTTTTGATTTAAGTAGTTTGAAAATTGCTACCTATTGTTAGAAATGCCCTTTGTCATTGACACTATTTAAGAAAAGTAAAGCTGGCTGGGCACAGTGGCTCACGTCTGTAATCCTAGCACTCTGGGAGGCTGAGGCAGGCGGATCGCTCAAGGTCAGGAGTTTGAAACCAGCCTGGGCAAGAGCAAGACGCCATCTCTACTAAAAATAGAAAAAAATTAATTGGCCAACTAAAAATATATAGAAAAAATTAGCCGGGCATGGTGGCGCATGCCTGTAGTCTCAGCTACTCGGGAGGCTGAGGCAGTAGGATTGCTTGAGCCCAGGAGTTTGAGGTTGCTGTGAGCGAGGCTGACGCCACGGCACTCTAGCCTGGGCAATAGAGTGAGACTCTGTCGAAAGAGAGAAAGAAAGAAAGAAAGAAAGAAAGAAAGAAAGAAAGAAAGAAAGAAAGAAAGAAAGAAAGAAAGAAAGAAAGAAAGAAAGAAAGAAAGAAAGAAAGAAAGAAAGAAAGAAAGAAAGAAAGAAAGAAAGAAAG
>CAUYPO010039055.1:0-29889 GCA_963574435.1 Cheirogaleus major
AACCTTCATACTATTTTGCATAGCGGCTGCAACATTTTACATTCGCACCAAAATTGTACAAGGTTTCAATTTCTCCACATCCTTGACAACACTCATTGTCTTCTGATTTTTTTAATAATAACCATTTTGACAATTGTGAGCAATATCTTGTGATTTTTATTTGCACTTATCTGATGATTAGTGACATTGAGCATTTTTTCATATACCTATTGGCCATTTATATATCATTTTTGAAAAGGTGTCTATTCAAGTTCTTTTTCTATTTTTTTTCTTTGTTCATTTTTAATTAGGTTATCTGTGTTTTCCTTGTTTAGTTGCAGGAGTTCTTTATATATTCTAGATATTAACTCCTCATCAGATGTATGGTTTGCAAATATTTCCCCCATTCTTTAATTGCCATTTCCTTTGCTGTGCAGAAGCTTCTTGATTTGGATATAGTCCTACTCACTTATTTTTGTTTTTGTAGCCTGTGCTTTTGTTGTCATATCCATGAAATTATTGCCAAAACCAATGTCACAAAGCTTTTCCCCATGTTTTTTTCTAGGACTTTTATAGTTTTGGATCTTACATTTAAGCCTTTAATCCATTTTATATATGGTATAAGGTAAGAGTCCAACATCATTCTTTTGCATATGGATATCCAATTTTCCCAAACCATTTGTTGAAGACACTATAATTTTTTCATTGTCTATTCCTGGCAACCTTGTCCAAGATCAGTTGACCATACATGTGTGGATTTATTTCTAGGCACTCTACTTTATTCCATTAGTCTATATGTCTGTTCTTATACCATACTCTTTTGATTACTGTAGCTTTATGATATGTTTTGAAGTCAGGAAGTGTGATGCCTCCAGTTTTGTTTTTCTTTCTCAAGATTATTTTGACTATTTGGGTTCCTTCAAGATTCCATATGAATTTCAGAATTGTTCTGTTTCTGAAAAAAAATGCCATTGGAATTTTAGTAGGAATTGAGTAGTATGAACATTTTAACAATATTAAGTCTTTTACTTTCTGAACATGGAACGTCTTTCCATTTGGTTGTGGCATCTTTAATTTTTTTCATCAAATATTTTGTGGTTTTCAGTATATAAGGTAGTCACCTCTTTAGTTAAGCTTACTTATAAGTATTTTATTCCTTTTGGTGTTATGTTATTTATTTATTTTTGAGACAGAGTCTTGCTCTGTTGCTCAGGCTAGAGTGCCAGGGCATCAGCTTGGCTCACAGCAACCTCAAACTTGTGGGCTCAAGTGATTCCTGCATCAGTCTCCTGAGTAGCTGGGACTACAGGCGTATGCCACCACACCTGGCTAATTTTTTCTATTTTTAGTTGCCCAGCTAATTTTGTTCTACTTTTAGTAGAGATGGGGTCTTGCTCTTGCTGAGGCTGGTCTCGAACTCCTGACCTCAAGTGATCCTCCCGCCTCGGCCTCCCAGAATGCTAGGATTACAGGCTTGAGCCACTGTGCCTGGCCTGGTGTTATTATAAATGGGGTTGTTTTCCTAATTTCCTTTTCAGATAGTTCCTTGTTAGTGTATAGAAATGCAACTAATTTTTGTATGGTGATTTTATATCTTGCATCTTTACTGAATTTATTGGTTCTAAAAATTTTTGGATGGAGTTTTTGGGGTTTTCTAGATATAAGGTCATGTCATCTATACACAGGGATAATTTTACTTCTTCCTTTCTGATTTAGGTGCCTTTTATTTTTCTTTTTTTCTGCCACTTTCAATTAAAGCCTCTCATCACTTGATTACATTTATCCTTTTCATTTTTCCTTCTTAAAATGATAGCTCTCAAAGTGCACATGCTTTAAACAATTTTGACTTGTTATGTTGTTTACTTATATATATATATGATAGGCACAAAGGTTGTATTTGGAGAACCAACTATACTTGGACTATGTATTAATATTAACCATTTCCTGTAGCTAGCTCACATTTTATGAGCTGAATATATACTAGCAAACTCCTTTGTCCTTATTGTGGGTCCTTGCAGGGTGGGAAATGGTACCAAGAGTGAATCAAGCTAGGAACATGACGAATTGGCAGCAGCTGTCAAAGACTCTGCTATGGAAACTTATCTTTTATTTTTATTTATTTATTTTTATTTCAGCATATTATGGGGGTACAAATATTATGGTTATGTACATTGCTCATGCTCCCCCTTCCCCCTCGAGGCAGAACCTCAGGCATGACCATCCCCCAAACATTGCACATCTCACTCATTATGTTTGTATATACCCATCCCCTCCTCCTTCCTCCCACTCGCCCGACACCCGACAAATATTATTCCTATATGTCCACTTAGGTGTTGATCTGTTAATACCAATTTGCTGGTGAGTACATGTGGTGCTTGTTTTTCCATTCTTGAGATACTTCGCTTAGTAGAATGGGTTCCAGCTATATCCAGGAGTATACAAGAGGTGCTATATCACCATTGTTTCTTAAAGCTGAATAGTACTCCATGGTATACATATACCACATTTTGTTAATCCACTCATGTATTGATGGGCACCTGGGTTGTTTCCACAACTTTGCAATTGTGATTGTGCTGCTATAAATAATATACAGTTTAAACAGTGTAATAAAATAAAAGTTTTATTACTTTTATGATTATAAATATAATATGTGAACATTTAAAAACTGAAACAATACAGGAAAAGTATAATAAAAAAGTATGTCCCCAAAACTGCTGTTAACATTTTGGAGTATATCTTTTAAGCCTTCTCTATTCACAAATAAAAACAGACATACACATAAACAATTTCATATAGATAGGATCACAATACAGATATTTTTATATTGTAAATTTTTGCTCACAAACCTGACATGAGTGTATTTTTTTTTTTTTTTTTGAGACAGAGTCTTACTGTGTTGCCCGGGCCAGAGTGCCGTGGCATCAGCCTAGCTCACAGCAACATCAAACTCCTGGGTTCAAGCAATCCTCCTGCCTCAGCCTCCCCAGTAGCTGGGACTAGATGTGCACACCACCATGCCTGGCTAATTTTTTCTACTTTTTTAGTTGCCTGACCTATTTTGTTTTCCATTTTTAGTAGAGATGGGGTCTTGCTCTTGCTCAGGCTGGTCTTGAACTCCTGACTTCAAGCAATCCTCCTACCTCAGCCTCCCAGAGTTCGAGGATTACAGGCGCGAGCCACCACCCTGGCCCTGACATGAATGTATTTGCATGTCAATAAATCTAGAGCTATAAAATCATTTAAGAACTATAAAATATTTCTTTATAGGAAAATATTATAACTAATATGACCAGTCTTCTATTTATGAGCATTTAGGTTGTTTCTTGTTTTTCACTATTATAAATGATGTTGCCATAAACTTATATGTATATAAGTTTGAATTTGTATGAATAGTGTACATTCCTAGGGAGAAATTGCTGGGAGGAAAGTAAATACATTTAATATTTCCAGGTTTAATATTACTGGAAGGAGAGCATCTTTGTTATTTTGGCTAATGCACTGGAAAGACAACGGACATGAGGATTCCTACATTTAAAGGGACTGAGGGAAAGAAGTTCACTCTTCCATTCCACCAAGAGTAAGTCAAAATGACCTTGAATAGATGAAAGAATCTGTGCTGCTCCCAAGGGCCATTCTGTGGGTCTTTAAAATCTTTCTTTGTTATGGAGGCTTGTATTCTAGTGTATGAGAATTTTTGGTGTATCAGAAAATTTATGACAGTTGAATCCAAGATGTAAATTTAGTGTGGGTGGCAAGAAGGGGAAGGATTTTGTTGGGACAGAATAATGCCACAACATGTTTGCATTTCATTCGCTTCTCCTCTTGCTTCAAGCCAGTCTATGGGCTCTCTTATGATACCAGTTTTGTTGTGGTATGTTGTGAAGTTATCCATGAACTCCTCATGATTTCCATCTGACTGCTTCATAAATACTTTATTCCCATGCCCCTGCTACAGAAAATGGGAACATTTGCTATGCCTATTTCCTCATCTCTTTTCTGTGCCTTATGTTAGATACGTACTCTGAAAATGCAAGTTGGAAGAAGTTGGAGTTTGAGGATTGAGGACACAGGTTTTGGAGTCTGTATTCGTCAGGGTAATGCTAGAATATGCTCTGGTAGTAACAACAACAACAACAGCAAAACCACAAAATTTCTGGAGTGTTAGGGGAGCGTTAGCACCACCAAGATTTGTTTTTTGCTTTCAGAAAGTCCGATGCACATCTCATGATTCCTTACAGCAACTCTCTTCTACGTGGTGTCTCATCGGCCCAGGCACTCTCTATTTTGAGACTGAGCCATCTCAACTCATGGCTTTAAGAGTTGCCACTCTTAAATGTCTCATCTCAGAGGAAACACACACAGTTGTCATTTGCTCATAATCTATTTTGCTGTCAGTCCATTGGCCACGTGACTGCA
This sequence comes from Cheirogaleus major, assembly GCA_963574435.1. Classification (NCBI taxonomy): domain Eukaryota; kingdom Metazoa; phylum Chordata; class Mammalia; order Primates; family Cheirogaleidae; genus Cheirogaleus; species Cheirogaleus major. The sequence goes on from CAUYPO010039055.1 coordinate 4,396, forward strand.
GGGAGGCTGAGAGATGCCGGGTATAGCACACAGAGTATCTGTTGAGCACCACTGTCTGGTGCAGTCAAACCTGGTATCAATTCATAGCTCTGCTTCTTACAAGTGTATGAACTTGGCAAGTTTACTAATTTTCTGTGCTTTGGTTTCTTCATTTGTAAATTGGGGATCAGATCTAGATGATCCCATGATGGGCTTATCAGAAGGTAATTCTATTGTAAGTTGACGAGCATACTCAAAATGCATATTGCTTTTGCATCATTGTAAGGTGGAAAGATCGTTAAGTCAAAGCATCGTTCAGTCAAGTATTGTCTGTACCTCATTCATGTGGTGTTGAATAAGATATGTAAAGACACAGAGCAAGTTCTCAAGAAATGATAGCTGCAAATATTAGTGGTAGTTACCCTGGGAAATGGATATAATTACCAGTGAGGGCTTGAATTGGTGCAAAGAATATGTGCTAGGAGTTCCCAGGAGAGAGAGCTCACTTTTAATGAGATTGACAAAGGAAAGCTTTATGGTGGAGAACCCATTTGAGCTGGGTTCTGACAAATTTGCTCTGGAGAAAAAAGCAACTTTGTATAGACTGGGGCATCAAGGGGAAGAAAATTAGTGCTGAGGAGATTTCAGCGTGTTATGACCTGAAATGAAAAACAAATTATGAGTAAATGACAAGTAAGGTGATATTACTTACGAGTCAGTAGTCTGTGTTTTATAAACAAAAGACTTCAGTCCTGGTTTTGTTATTTTTGGAGCTTGCTATTCAGCTGGGTAGGAAACATGTTCATCTGGGTTGGGACCACCTCAAGGTTTGACCTCCCCAATTCCGAGAGTGAAACAGCCTTGGAAGAGGGAGACAAGCACCCTTACGAGAAGTTTGAAGCACATCCATAGCTAGATTTACTTTTATCTCTTCAAGCAAAGAGAACTTTTCTGAGCTCAGCTATGGGAACATAAGCTGAATAAGAGATGCCCTGCTTCTGGAACCAGCCTGGTCCCTGGCTCTTATCCTTGACTTCAGAGCCTCGTGTCTGACATCTACACTTGCCCTTTGATTTGGGGGACTTGTGAAGTCTTACTTCTTTGGTTTGCTTGACTCATCTTCACCTTTAATTCTTGGCCCTGCTTCTTTTTCTGATTTGGGGGCTCCCCACAGCTTTTGGTGAAACACTCCCTTGACTTCTGCCTCAAGGAACCCCTTTGGCCAAGCCAAGCCCTGGACTCCCTTCCAGCTTGATCCCAAGAGGCTCTCAGTCTACTGGGGGAATAGACAGATACGAGGCAATGTGGTGAAGAGCGAATGCTACGGACTTGGGCCGCCTGTGTCAGAACCTGTCTGCCACTTCCTGGCTGAATGACTGTATGCAAAACACCCAGCTTCCTTGTGCCTCAGCTTTCTCATTTGAAAAACAGGGATAATAATAATAGTACCAGTCTCCTGGGGCTGTTGAGAGGATTAAATGAGGATTATATTAAATGAATAAAAGTGCTTAGAACTGTGCTGGGCATATGGTAAGTGCATAATGAATTTCATCTATTATTACTTAAAATAAAAATGCCTTGGGAGCATAAGGAAGGAAGCAGTTGATTTGGCCCAAGAGAACTGAGAAAAGTTCCATAGAAATAATGGTACTTTAACAGAGTGCTTTTTTTTTTTTTGAGACAGAGTCTCACTCTGCTGTGACGTCAGCCTAGCTCACAGCAGCCTCAAACTCCTAGGCTCAAGCGATCCTTCTGCCTCAGCCTTCTGAGTAGCTGGGACTACAGGCATGCGCCACCATGCCCAGCTAATTTTTTATGTATATATTTTTAGTTGTCCAGCTAATTTCTTTCTACTTTTAGTGGAGACGGGGTCTCGCCCTTGCTCAGGCTGGTCTCGAACTCCTGAGCTCAAACAATCTGCTTGCCTTGGCAGAGTGCTAGGTTGAACAAAGTTTTGATCAATGAGTAATTTCCTTGAGGTTGGTTTGGAGGGAGAACAATCTGAGAAGGGAAAAAGGCTGATGCGAAGGCTCAGGTAGGAGACCTAAAGCAGGAAGTGTACTGTGGCTGGAGCTTTGGCCGAATGGTGGAGTGGGAGTGGGGTGGCGTGGCAAGTGGTGCAACTTCAGAGTGGGATGAGGGGATATTGGGAAGGGCTTTCCTGCTAAACTTGGTACTTTACTCCTAGGCAGCAGCAAGCCAAGGGAGCTCTTTAGGCAAGGAAGTAATTATGATCAGGTTTGTAAGCTCCCATTGGCTGTGCTGTGAAAGATGGAGTGCAGAGGGCTGGAGTGCTGGCAAGGAGTCCCTTTGAAAGGCTATTTAATTAATCTATGGGGAGAAATCATGTGAGAGTTTTATGTAATGGACTATTAACAACTGCTATCTCCTTCCCTTCTTCCTACTGGGTTTTTGGATGGTGTAGGCGGCTTTTTACTTGTTTGTTTTGTTTTCTATTATATTTGTATTTATTTTGCTCTAAAGCACAATATAGAAAAGCCAATCCTTCTTATACTAATAATTCACAGCATAAATCCAATACACTGCTTTATCTCCACCCACTCACTGAGTTAGCCAACTTGAAAACCTTCCTGCAGCCAATGTAGCCTAGGATGGGTTAAAACAGTATTTAATACAGTACTGTAGCTTTAAGTATGCATAAACTTTGATTTGCCCCAGAATTTAGTCTTTCCTCTGCTTCACTTGTCACACCATTGGCAGTATCCCTGGGTGAATGACCTAGGGTTAAGGATTAAGTTCAAAAACCATCTTGGCATTTTTCTGCTTGCATTGGTTGGACTTAGACTGAGATTTCATTAAATATTTGATTTTATTTGGTTTGCTGCAGGGTAAAGTCTAAAAGGACTCCAAATAGTCTTTTTTCACTGTTCACCTGTAATTCTTGTTATTCTCAAATGGAAGGATCCTTCCTTCGGATGCATAGTTATTTCAAGAATTTTACTATCATATGTCCTGCCTCAAGTTTTGAATTATATTACCTATAGAACTAATCCATCAAGAGATTAGTAAGAACCCTGCAGAGGTCTGAAGAGTGTGTCCAATTGGAATTCTAAGTCACAGTTCCTGTCTAAAACTTCCTTTCATTTATAGAGCTCATGCTTCCCTCCTTCTCTCCTTGCTCCTCCCCCCACACCTTGCTTTTTGCCTTCTGAAAAAATAGCAAAGCTACCTATGGTTTTAGAATTGTTTTTTTACTCAGAACAGCCCAGGGCAAAATTCTACAAACACGGAAGAAAACCCTGGCAGAGATATATATATTTTTTTTCTAACACATTTCTGTTTAGCTGAGAAAAAGACTCTGCTCATGCCATGCAATTCAGCATTCCTTTTCATTAACACTGAATAAAAGGTTTTTAGAGCTGACCAGTTTGCCCTTTTTTGAAACATTCCTCTTCATTAAACAACACTTAGAAGTGTTCAACCCAATCTGAATAGTAATCAGGTTTCCCTTTAGTTTCTCTTTTTGTTTTTGGTCTTCTGAGTAGGGGAAGGTAACTAGTGCTTTGTCCAAAAATGGTTCCCCAGATGCAATCAATTAATCTGGTGAAATGACTGCTAGAAGTATCCCCATTCTTTATCTTGGTGGATTGCTGGGTTTTTCAGTATTTTTTTTTTTAGGGGAGGACCTCCAGCTGGCAATAGAGATTCCTCTTTGTTGTAGCATCCCTTGTGAATCTCTCTGGGCGTGCCAGAGAGATCCAGGGAATTAAAGATCTTGAGTGCTTCCAAAGCCATTAGGGTTCCCACTTACTTTTTATTTTCTCTACACATATTTGCCATCTTCCTTTAAAAAAGAACTCTCAGCTTATGTGCAACGAGCCTCTGCGGGGTTCTAGAGGAACATGAGAGCTGTCTTCAGATATTTGAAGGCCCATTAACTAGAGAAGGGATTTCATATATTTGGTATACAGCTCTGAGTGAAAGCTCCAGGATAAGTGGGTAAAAAATGCCAGAAAGCAATGATTTTCCCCAATGTGCTCTGCAGGTCTGTGGAATGCTAATGGGTAGCGGGGTTGGGGTGTGCAAAGTTATAGGGTTAAATGAGTTAGAAAATGCTGTGTTTATGCTGTTAAACTGATTTCTTTATCAATGCTAAGGAGTGTTGTAAATATTTAAGAGGAAAATAATATATGCTTATTTGACCATGGAATGTTTTCATGGAGCAGGTCAAATGATAGATGCTCCCTACTTGGAGCACTAAGAAAGTGCTCTGCTGCCTAACATGGATATAAATTTTACTATGGTAAGTAGAAGCCTTAGGCATGAGTTCTAGCTGCAGTCAAATGCAGTGGGACCCTAAACACAAATATAAACACCTTGAGATTTAGCTTATCTGTAAGACAGGAAATAGAACTGAATATTCTTGAGGTCCTTACTGGCTCTAAATTGCTATGGGCAGCATCATGATATATTAACCCTCCCATCTGTTGAGGTGTTCATGCCTGAAGTGGACCCCACTTGATGAGCACACAGGGCATTCATGCTGGTTGTTAAACATTTACCAGCAGACCACTTCCAGAGCCTGACCAAAAAATTACCTTTCAGATGTGTCCCTTTTGAAATTGTACATGGCACTGTCATTACTTCTATTATGTTACTTACAAAATGAAGTTAATAATAGTGCTGATTTTACTACTAGATATTTTGGGCTTACTCTATTAAGTGAGAAAATATTGCTTTAAATATGTGTATTATTTTGTTAGAATAAAGCTAACATGGTGATGATGTTGTAACTCATTTTAGTCTGGAATTTTAAAGGCCAGTAGTGTTTGAATTGTTAACATTCATAGGAGTTAAAAACTAAGCATCATGGCATATTTAAAAATAGGTTCTTTTCAGGCATATATGATGGACTTCTAGAAAGGAGAAAGTACAAGGCAAATAGATGTACTATAATAAAAGCAGTTTATCTATTTATGTAAGTCAGTCCGACCCAAACTCAAAGTCCTTTTATTTTTTTCTAAATAGAGACAGGGTCTTGCTCTGTTGCTCAGGCTGGAGTGCAGTGGCTCACTGCAGCCTCAAACTCCAAGCAATTCTCCTGCCTCAGCCTCCCAAGTAGCTGGGACTACGGGTGTGTGCCACTATGCCCGGATAATTTTTTAATTATTTTGTTTTGGTAGAAACAGAGTCTCGCTATGTTGCTCAGTCTGGTCTCAAACTTCTGGCCTCAAGTTATCCTTCTGCCTCAGCCATCCAAAGTGCTGGGATTATAGGCGTGAGCCACTGCCCCCCACCTCAAAATGCTTTTTAAGTGGCGTTTTTGTTTTTTTGTTTTTTGGCAACATGTATAAATAAAAGGAGGAATACATGAAGATGCTGTATTATAGAATTCAGAGCTAAAGAAACTTGAGCAGGCTGGAATGACTAAATATTTTAGGCGTAAATGTTACATGCTACACTTGGATGAAAAAAGTGTTTTGAAGTGCTGAAAAGGGGAAATATTAACTCTGCCTCACTAACTTTGGGGGAAAATGATTTTAATTAGCAGGGAGTAAATGTCCTGTGGTTACCAGCAGAGCAAATGTGCTCTTAGGTCACAAGTGGAAGTCTGACAGGTGAGACGGAGAGATGACAATCATTCACCCCAACACTGAGCAGCTCAGGCCATCTCTTGGCTGTGATGTGTTGAGAAGAACAGAGACCATCTCAGTGTATTCAGAGGAAAGAGATCAAGATGATGAAGTACTCACGGGGGAGCGGGGGGAGATGAGACCCACATCCTTGGGATATGGCCAGCATTGTGGGGGGGAAGGGAATACCTCTAACCCTTCTTAGGGAGAGGCAAAGAAATACAATGTAACCAAAATGTCAAACAAAAAAAAAAACTTTTATCGGGTGGTGGGCAGGTGGGGGGAGGGGAAGAGTGTATATTTACATAATGGGTGTGACACGAACCTCCAGGGGGTTGACATGCTTGAAGCTCTAGCACAGCAGGGGGGGGGGAGAAGGGTTGGCAGGGGCAATATATGTAACCCTAACAATATCTGTACCCCCATAATATAATGAAATAAAAAAAGAAAAGAAAAGAAAAAATATTCCTACCCGGCCCACACGGACACCGGGGAGCAGCTAGAGAAGAGGTCCGTCGGCAGGGACAGTCCAGGCAGCCCCACCTCTCTTAGAGCAGGGGACAGCGTGACACAGAGGGCGGTCCTGGCCATAGCTGGGCAAAGACAAGAATGGGACCCACTGGCAAAAAGATCGTGGCGAGTCAGAGGTCCCTCATTCCATTAGACAGAGAGTTGGAAAGGCAGGACACATTTCAGCTCTTCTACTCTCCTTCCACCTACTCCAAATCAAGCAGCAGTGCCCAGCCAGGCTGGGGGCGGGCAGAGCAAGGGCTGCTCCCCAGCACTATCTACACCTGCCCCTCCAGGCCCCTGCATTCAAAATTGAAACCTTCACTCTATATAAGAGAAGTTTTTGTGAAGGGAAAACTCCTGATTCCTTGCTTGTCCGGACCTTTCTTTTGCCCTCACACATAAGTGTTAGTTTTGTTGCTCAGATAATTCCAGTCTCCACTCAGAAATATAAAGACTAGGTTCAGTTGTTTTCCTGCAATGAATATTGAATGACAGATGTATGATGGAATCAGATTCTTTTTCTTTTGTTCATAACACATTTCCTGAACTCTGGAAGCTTGGAAGTTTTGTTTATTTGTTTGTTTATCCATGGAGCTCCAAAACTTTATGAGAATACATGTGTAAATGACTTTTTTTTTTTTGGTCCAATAATCCAGCTTTTTATGAAGTTGCCCTTTGAATCCAGGGACCTGATTCTTACTCCTAATTTCCTTCTTTCTATTCTGGAAATCCTGTTATGTGAATGTTGCGGTTCCATATCTATTGTGCTTAAGTCATGTTTCCTAAATTTTATCTCTTTGATTTAATATACCATATCCTGGGAGAATCTAGAAACTCCATCTTTTTAGCTCAATATTTTGATCTTCAGTGACATCTACTCAGGTATTTGATTCTTCCATTTGGTTTCTAATTTAAGCCAGTTTTTTATATGCAAGAATGCTGATTGCTTCCCCAGCCCTGTATTCCCTACAAATGAATCCTTCCTGTCATACTTCATATTTCCATTTTAAAATATTTTATACACATTATTCTTTACTTTCTCATATTACAGAAGTCTGAAAATTATAGATAAGCAAAAATTATAGGTAGAAACACCCATATTTGTACCACTCAGCAATAAGTACCATATCATTTTTACATGATTTTGATGTTTATCCTTCCATAGTTCTTAAACAAATAGGATCATATTGCTCACACTGTTTTAAAAAATATTTTTTGAAATCAGTAAGTTCTTGTAGATATCTTTTCTTCTCTCTTGACTTCCATATCTTTCTCTCTTAAACACACAAACACTGGGTACATATGTACTCGGTGTAATTTCCTCAAAATGTTCTCCACAGATTACTCCACTTTACTTGAACAATTCACTATTACTGGGGAAAATATCTAATATATGTATATGAATTTCAAATTTAATTTTTCAGCTTTATTGGAAATCTATATTAATCTATTTACATTTTGGACTAGAATACACACACAGAAAACAAGGCAAACTGTGTCTTCAAACTTTCCCTTTTCTCCTTCCTTTTTTCCTTCCTATTCTCCAATATGTTGGACCTAAAATATTAGGTGATGTCAGCGCCCAAGGAAGACGGAGGGCGTCCCAGAGGCGCGCCGGCCGCTGGGCGAAAGGGCACGGGCGGAGTGGGGAGGCCGGTGCAGGGGCCGCAGCCCTGCAGGGAGCTGCCGCGGAGTGGATATTCATAAAACACAACGTTGTGCAGCAATAAAAATAAAGTACTGCTACACACAACGGGATTGAATCTCAAAAAACATTTTGTTTCTCTAAAGAATACAGACACAAAAGCATACATTCTGTATGATTCTTTTTTTGTTTTGAAGTTTAATTTTTATTTTTATGAAAATTTTTTCTTGAAGTAAAATATACATATATAGTTTACCATCATTACCATTTTTAAGGGTACATATCAGTGGTAATAAATACTTTTTTGACATTTTAGATTAGGCAAGATTAAGCTATCATGATTTATATTAGAATACTGATTGTTATTCCTGGGATGGACTGACTGACATGAACATGAGGGAAAGTTTCAAGAGATGGAAATGCTCCAAGTTTTGATCTAGGCGGTGGTGGTTACATTAGTATAAGCATTTGTGAAACTTCTTGGAAATGTGCATTTTGAAACCATGCATTCCATTGCATGGAAATTATATCTAAATAAATTTAACTTCTTAAAAAGCCAAATGCACTTCACTAGGTCTAGAGAATATTTGTTTAGGATCTTGGTATCCCTTTGCCAGATTGCTAGTGGCTCAATACTAATATTTATGCAATTGCTCTTTGTGTCCCTGCTCATCTGGAAACCTTGTGTGACGCAAAGAAATATGAATTAAATCTGGGAAGAATGCAAAATGAAAAAAAAAAAAAAACCTTCTTCTGAGCACACTCCATGTCTGGCACTGTACAATTGTGCTATTATTTCTGTTATACTGTTGGGAGCCCCACGGTTCTTGGGGCACAGAGCCTTCCATTTCTGAGCTCTGATTTTCCCTGGCACAGCTCTGCACACGCCCTACAGTGTTGCTTATGGTGTGATAGGAAAAGTATGCTTCTCTTGGATGTATTCTCTAAATCGATTAACTTAGTGAGTTGAACATTGAGTTGACCCGCAGGCCTGAATAGCATACAGGAAGATGATTTCTTCCACACTAGTAATGTAGTTTCAGCCTTTTGAAAGTGGGAAAAGGGAGCTACACTGAGAATTTTCAACAAAAGCACAAATCAGAATTCCTATCATTCTATAAGTCTGCCCCGTCCAAAGTCTCTTGAGGCGACCTTTATTACTTCCACTTTCAAAGTAACTGAAGAGCTGGAGGCAGGCTGTGATTTTCTCCCTAGACTCCCTCTAGGAGAGGCATTCAAAAGCCAGGGTATCCTGGCAGCCCTGTTGGTCCTTCTTCCCAGTAATATTTTCCCAATCCAGTGAAGGGTTGGAAACCTGCTGGCCCCAGCCCCTGCAGCCGCTGAGCACAAGCACCGTCAGGTGCAAATCTGACTGGAGCCAGCCCTGCAGGTGCACGCGGAGACCAGGAACTGCCGGGAATCCACCGGCTGAGTGGAGATGGTGAGAGAGAAATGCGTGTGCTGTGCAGGGGTGTCTGTGGGAGGTGGCTACGGAAAAGAGAGGGGCTTGCGCTCTGGGACCCATGGTAAGAAAAGGTTCCTTCCTTTTAGGAGTGAAGCCACAAGAGCTACCTGTGGTAAATAAATAAGTGAATGTAAGAAAACTGAAGATAGAGAGGCAGAGGGAGTGGACTGGGTCTGTATCCGACTTCGTTTCTCAGCACTGAACTCAGGGTTCCCAATTTCCAGAGAGCCCTGGCGAGAAGGTGAATCCCCAGATAAGAAAGAGAGATGCAGAGCGTGAGGGAACCATTTCGGCTTTCTACACCGCTGGGAACAGCTGGTTTCCAGAAGAAAAGAAGGAAGGAAAACCCATTGGGGAGGGGGTGGGAGTTGATGGTTTTGGTCTTAAAGTATGTGAGGGACAAACAGCCAAAAACCGGTATATACAGTTAAATCTTTGAACAGAGGATTTTTTCCTAAGAACCTCCACTGCTCTGCTCCCTCCCGCCTTCTCCTGCAGAGCACCTCTCCGCCATCCCAGTGAGCGCCCCCTGCCCTGGGGAGGATGGAGGGTTCCCCGGCTTCTCTCCAGCTGGCTTCCTGCTCCCCTTTCTCCTCCTCCAGGCCGCTTGGGGCTCAGCAGGTCAGTGTTCTGCCTCGTGCTTGTGCTTTGTTGGCTTGTTTTCAATGTCTCGTCTCATATAAAGGAAAACGCTTGGTCACGCATCAGCCCAGAAAAGTCCCTCACGTCCGTGCCCTGTGCCCCTTGAGGAGACCTCACAAAGCTCAGAGCTGTGGCATTTATCTAAACCTTTATTGAGTGTAGGTGATTTTAGCCTGCTTACTTTTGATGTCACTGTTACAATATACTTGGTAATGTTGACACTGCCAAGAAAACCTAAGTCTGGGGACAGAATTTGAACTCAGGATTCCTGAGCTCTATTTGGTTGTGATCGTGAACACATCACTTACTCTCTCTGGGCCACGAGTCTCTCTTTCATGAAAGAAAAGGGCCGCGCCGGATGAGGTTTTCAGACTTCAGTGTTGGAGAGAAACTGGATAAGGGATCACAAAAACGACGTTTCTGTGTTATTATCTCTTTAACTTGTCGATCAGGTGATGAGTATCAAAATTTTTAATGTCCATACATGTCAACTCAGCAATTCTATGAGACTGTCTCCTAGAGAAATGCTCTACCATTTGCGTACACACACATAGACGAGGGCTGTCTGGAAAGTACCCAGCCATGCATTATGGAAAATAATTTTAACAATGGCTGGATACTTTCCAGACAGCCCTTGTATATATTATATAATGTTTATTGCAGGACTGTTTGTAGTAATAACAAGTTGGAAGCAAATGTAAATATCCACCAATACAGTAAAATCTTTAACAGGACAGTGTAGGCAGTGCTAAAAACAATTAGAATAGCTGACCATATATACTAAAATGGTTGGATGTCCATTGTTGCAGAAATTGATATAAAACGATCTTATAGTTGTGAAACATTGATTTTTTTTCTACTACATTGTGGCTACACATAATGTCAAATGCCTTTTTCAAAATTAAATTGCTCACATAACATGTATGGTCACCATCTCAGTATCAGGTAGGGAAGGACATACATATACCCCTTGAGTTACAATGTAGCCTGGGTTTTATACAGGAACGGAAAAGATGACAGCACCATAGTCTTGGTCTAGCACAATGGCCAAAGTCATGCTCCTGGCCCAGGATGGCCTGACCACACTCTCTGGGACAGGCTGGCCAGGGCTACTTCCTCTAGGCTCATGCACCCTTGTCTTTTGCACTCAGTCCTCCTGGGCACCAGCACAGCCATGCCTTTCTGAACTCTTCCCCCCGAGAGTCACCATACTTGAGGACCCTTAAGTCCTGACCATTCACCGCACCTACAGTGCCTGGGCCTCTACCAATTCGAGCTTTGTCCAGAGGCACCGGTCACCTTTTAGTCTTCATGGATTTCTGCAGTAATATGATTTTCAAGCGATGGCAGTAAGTGACTTGATGAGGGAGCATATTTTATAGTTCAGACAAAGTCCCCATTGTGGCCTGCAGCACCGTCCCTCCCTCCCCTGGGAAACCCAACCACCTTGTCTGCTAAGGGTCGCCCCGACTCCTCACACGTGGAGCCACAGGCCTCCAAGGCCCGCACCCCTCGCAGGGGCATAATTTTTATGAAAAAATTAATTCCAAGCCTTCACACTTATTTAAAAACAAACAAAAAGGCCTAGCTCCCCTTATAATTCTACTTTTCACCCTGAATAAAACACTGCTATCCCCCATGCCTGCCCCAATCCTAAATCTCAAGGCCACAATGTGCACTCACCTCCTAGGAGCAGAGTGCAGAGACAAGGATAAGGAGAGAGACGTGTTTTCCACTGCCCCCCAAAGATAACTGCTTAATACGTTACTTTGCCACATTTAATTCTCAATTAATCTCTTTTTACATAGATTTTACATAACTTACATATACATACTATTTGGAAATCCATAGAACAATGTGTGTCTTTTTAAATGCCTAACTGTAAAGTTATTACTTCTGGAAAAATGAATATAATTTGTTGGTTGGGGGGAACACAGCTGAAGAAGATATAAGAGATTTTATGCATCTGTATACACACACACATTTATACCTATATATTTTTTTAATTTCAAGACATATATTACTTTTTTAGGAAAATAATGCAAATAAAACATACGTTTCAGTCCCTAAATAAGTTAATGCAGATGGTTTTCCCTCTCATCGTCCCTCACTCATTTCCCCAATCTGTCTGATTTTCACACAGTGTCCAGGTTTTCTGTGAAGGGACCAGCGGAGCCTATTGTGGTGCTGCTTGGGGCAGGTGCCACTCTGCCCTGCCAGCTGTCCCCCAGCAGAGCGCAGCCCACATGCACATCCGGTGGTACTGGGCGCGGCTGTCCCCCGCTGTGCTGGTGCTCCAGAACGGACAGGACCAGGCGGGGAGCAAATGCTGGAGTACCGCGGCAGGGCCAAGCTGGCCGCAGCCTCCCTCGGCAAGGGGGACGTGGTCCTGCAGATAGGACAAGTGCGGGCCTCTGACGACGGCCGGTACTGGTGTCGTTTACAAGATGGTGACCTGTTCCAAGAGGCTGTCGTGCAGCTGCGTGTTGTAGGTACGTCACCCGGGCCCAGAGCATCAGTTGTGATGCAAAGCAAAGAGAAGGCAAGGGCCCCTGCTCCCAACCTGGCCCTGCACGTGGTCTTCCAGGTGTCGATGTGCTCCTTTCGGTTGCAGAATGTCAGTGCCCTAAACTGCGCGGTGAGGATAAGACTGCCTGCTCTATTTGCTTTAAATACCAAAGGCTTTAATTCCTGAAGATGTTTTGACATCATAAAGGACCCCAGAAAATTCAATAGTATTATTTGTTCAGATAAATAATGACATTCTCAAACACTAATTTTTACCCAATCGGAAAAGAAAATTAATAGAATTAAACTCCTTTTCTAGTTTTAATTTCCTCCTTGTTTTCTCTTGCTGGAATGACCCCAAAGCTCCCCCAGTCCACATACAGTGGCAGTACTTGCAAAGGCAGTAAGGAGATTTCTAAACTGAGCCACAGGTCAGCCTGATGCTGACCTCGGAGCTCGGGTATACTCATCCAACCGAATGGCAGTCTGGCCTTCAGCCTCAGGTCTCTGAGCCCCCAGGACCAGCGGCCTCAGGCACACGCCCTCTCTCCTTAGGCTTGGGCTCTGCCCCCCACGTTCACATGATGGGCCCGAGGAAGGTGGGATCAGAGTGCTGTGCTCCTCAGGTGGCTGGTTCCCCAAACCCAAGGTGCAGTGGAGAGACACAGCCGGAGTGAAGCTGCCATCCCTCCCCGAGTCTCAGACTCAAGATGGAGACGGGCTCTTTCATGTGGAGGCCTCTCTTGTGGTCAAGGACAGCTCCGTGGGCAACGTGACCTGCTCCATCCAGAACCCCCCTCTGGCCAGGAGAAAGCATCAGCCGTCTTCCTCCCAGGTGAGTGGGGCGCACAGGCCAAGGGGTGTGGCGAGGGCAGGATGGGAACGAGGGCTGCTGGGAGCCTTGGACTGAGGGCAGGGCCTCCCCCAGCTCGGCTCTGACTGCGTCTCCACGCGCCCTGTCAGAGCCCTTCTTCCCCAGGGTGTCCCCGTGGAGGGCAGCCCTGGCTGGGGCTCTCCCCGTGCTGGGGCTCCTCCTCCCTGGGCTCGGCTGCATCGGCTGGAGAGAGCATGACGCCAAAAAGAGAGAAATAAAGAAAAGGGAAAAAGAATCTCATGAAAGAGATCAAATGAAGAACAAAAAGGAAATGGCCCTGAAGACCAAAGGTAAACTGGGCAGCAGGGCAGATCAGAGGTTCGTGGGGAAGCTGGAGATGCCAGTTGTGTAAGGTGGATGGAGAAATAGAAGGTGCCAGAGGACGCAAGGGAAACACAGGGTACCAGCATTTCACAGAGCCGACAGTCCCGTGGAGAGGAGAAATGCACGTGGGAAGCTAGAAGACCGGCGGGCAGTGGGCAGTCATAACGCCCCTAAAGTGAGGCTCCTCAGTCTACACCGTGCTCTTTCAGGCCTCTCTGGAGCAACTGCTGTTTCTCCTTGTGGAAATGTCTTCTACTAAATTCTCTTCCTACTCATCCTTCAAGAATAAGCTTCAGAAATACCCACGAAATCTTAAATTCCCACAAAGCATGGACATTTCTTCCTCTGTGACCTGGTGGCAGTTCCCACTTAACTTTTCTTAGCACTTGTCATTTTTGGTAGGATGTACATGTTGCTAATCTTTCTCATCTACCTAACTATGGGACCCATAAGGGAAGGCCAAACTTAATTCCTTTAGCTACTCCCTAAACTCAGGGTCAGCTAAAACTCAATTTGATGGGTTTTGTATCTCCTCCTCTTTCAGTGAAACTCAAGGCAGAGCTTGGTGAGTCTTGCTTCTTCCTATGCCCGGTGTGGAATTGGTTTGCCCCCTTCATACCTGTCTGGGTGCCTCATTGAATGCTGTTTCTTTCAGAACGGCGGAAGGCATTGTACAGTGAAGGTAAGAGTCTCTGTTTCGACACCATGTGATGTTCCAACATGTTCTCAGCTCCGCTCTTTAGAGGAAAAGACCAAAGGTTATGCGATGACTTGTGGAAAAAAAATATAAGAGAAAAGGAAAGGAATATAAGGCCACAGGTTAATGTCTCACCTTGTCTTACCTGGATTTGTTCTGTTTTAGATTGGAAGAAGGCCCTGATATATCCCGGTAAGGAACTCTCTGGTTTCAAATCTTTCCAAGTGCCGCTGGTATTAGGCGTGAAAAGTGCAGACACACACACACACACACACACACACACACACACACCTGTCCACTTGCAAGTTGTAAACATTGATTTGATATCAATGTGTGGTATTTTGTATTTGAAGGCTCAAATAATCCATTGTTTTCCAGAACTAAGCATGAAGGAGAAATAACCTCTAACTGGTAAATTCTACAACCTGCGTGGCGCAGACTCAATATGAGCTGTTAAGCCATCTATTTTGGAGAAGGAAGGAACAGATTTTTATGAGATCTAGGAAGAATAAAGAATACTCCCTTATGTCAGCATTTCTATAGGACAAAGTTTAAAAGAGCAGATAATATACTTCATATTAGGAAAAATATATTAACTATGACTTTACATATTTTATTTTACTGATTCAAAATAAAGAAAATAAAGTTTCATATACAAGGATATAGATTTGATATAGATATAGATATAGGTTGAAAAACAACCTTTCAAAATATTTTAACATCATATGTAAAAATATATTTATCTGGTGGTAGAGAAAATTGGCTATTTTTAAATATCCTTCTAATATCTGTGTCTGGGTATAATGTGGGTTTACAAATGTGTGTGCATGTGTGATATAAAGTTGGACTTCATAAACACGCTAGGCCATTCCTTGAACACATACCTGGGCAATTTTTATAAGGCAGACACTGTGTGAGATGCTGGTTTCATAAGCTGTTATCGCTGACCCTGCGGAACTGAAAGTCCATGCGGAAGTAGGCAAGGAGCCGGCCCCTGCATGCAGCCTCTCTGCTGGGGGAGGTCAGAGCAGCCCTCCCGGGAGTGAAGCTGCTTAAGCAGTTTCTATCGACAGTTTTCTGTCACGAGCTGCTAAACGTGTTCCCGTGATTCTAAAGGAGGGAGCAAAGTACTAATGATTAGGACACATGAGTTTTAGTTTCAACACTACCAATTACAGCACAGGGACTGGGTCACTTTCTCTTTCTTGACCTCAGTCTCCTGTCTCTGAGATGAAAAGAGCGGGATACACGTCCTTCTTGAGTCAAGCATTCACAGGCTGTACACATCAGAGTGCTAAATTTCTTACTGGAGGTCAGTTCAGGGAGGGGCCAGTGCGGCTCCCATCAAAATTAAGGATAAGTGCTTATCTGTGTATTGCCCAAGACTCTAGGAGACTAGCCAACCTCTAAATACAACCGCCAGGCCCATTATGAGAGAAGCGGCCTCAGAAGGAAGAAAATGCCGGCCTACTCCCCGTGCGGAATCTCACTCTGGAGAAAAATATAAACCATCTGATTACTGGGGCCAAAGTAACAGGGGACAGTGTAAAGGCCTCAGCCATAAGCTTAAGCCCTACTCTGAGGCGCTCTTAGGCTGGGAGGAAACCACAATAAAATAGAATAAAAGGCTTTTATGGCTTTCATCCTCAGAGATGGGCCTCACAGGTCTCGAGAGCACAGCGCAAGGGCACCTTGAGCACCAGGCACCTGGTGCAGGTGTGCTCCAAACCTGGCTCAGGCCGGAGAAGCTCATTCTCCAGTATCAGACTGAATTAGGGCATAGTTCCTAACCGGAGACACAGCACAGAAAGCACGCCGCTTGGCCTGAAGTTTCCGCATGTTACCCAGAGTTTGAGAGGCTTACTGAAGGAGTGAGGAGAGTTGGGAGGAGAAAGTAATGAGCCTGAGAAGGAAGTGTCTTTTCCTTTTCATTCCCTGGGTGTGTTTCCATTCCAGTCTCAATTTGTATTGCTCTTTTCCAGACTGGAGGAAGGAACATTTCCAGCCCGGTGAGTGTTTTTGTTTATCTTTGGCTCCCTTCCAACCTGTCTCCTGATATTTTATTTTTCCTTTCTGATACCATCCCTCGTGGAAAAGACAGAGGCGCCATTATTCTAGTGAAGGGAGGAGGAGCATGAAGATCGTTTAGTGTAACCCTGAGCTGAGCCTTCCCGCCAGGATCGGCCACTCTGGCCGTGCTTCTGTCTTCACACGCTGGCCTGGGAGGCCCACCTGGCTCTGAAGACAGAAATTAACATAGCTCCTCAGGTGAGGAGACCCCTAACTAAATAAAAAGCACTCACGATGGCAAGAGCACTCACTGCTCTTTGTAGAGAGGCCTGTGAGGCCTGGTGTGAATCGAAGAACATGGCTCTGATTCATAGAGGGCACGGGAAGAACAGCACTCTCAAGTAAAAGCCGCAGGTCCTGGCTCACGCAGGCTGCTAAGACACGGATGTGGCAGAGATGAGGCAGAACGAGACAAGCAGCATAGACTCCACGGCAAGAGCACATGCAGCCCCCAACTCGCACCGAGAGGGGAGGTGTTGTTTTACCACTGGCTCCACATTTTGCCTTTCTCTACGGTTTCACCTGTGTAACAGCTCTCTGAAATATACAATAGTGACCCTGTTTTTTTCTTCTAGCTGTTGTGACTCTAAATCATGAAATGTTTCACCAGCATAATTCTGACCCAGAGAGGAAAGAGAACTGCAGAGAGGAGACACAGGATCTACCTCTCAGTAATAAGCAAGGAGATGACAACCTTATCACACTTGGTAAGAAAGACTTCACACCAGGGAAATATTATTGGGAGATGGACGTCGGGGACACTGATGAGTGGACTGTAGGCATTTATGAGCATATAGATGGGAATGGATCGTCCAAAGAACCACCAGAGACATTCAGAGTCTTAGAGAAGACGGGATGTGAATACGGGCTCTCGCCTATTGCTCCCAAAACATTGCCCTGGAAGAGCCTCTCTCAATAGAAAAGTGTCCACAGAGGTTGTGATTTTCTTGGATTATGAGGACAGTAATGTTTCTTTCTATGACATGACTGATGGTGCCCACATCTTTTCCTTCACCCAGGCTAGATTCTCTGGATCAGTCAACCCTTACTTCAAACGTAAAGCCATGGAACTCTCTCATCTGCACGATATTAAGTGACTTAGTGGAAGGCCTTATACCATGGACACAGTAGTCTGTTCTCTGTAAACTCCAGGACTTCGGTCCTTGATTGGTGATCCCAAGCGCCACTGATTATGAGGTCTCTTAGCCTAAGACGCCAGGGGTCTTCATGGCCAGAGTTTCTGATTACACCAAGCAGTGTTTTTCAAACAATCTGTAGAGAAGAATCACAGTTTTTGTTTTGTTTTGTGGTTATTGTTATAAATGTTGTTACTTGCTTTATATCCAATATATTACAGACTAGTGATTTTCTAAAATAAAATACTGGAAAATGACAGGAATAAAAAGGATATGCAATTACAAGTGGAAATTATTTTATTATTAGGTTCAACATAAGTAAAAGTTAAACCTAATTCTGTCAATTTGCTCTAAAAGTTTTGTAACACCTACTCTATTTCTGTTCTTGTTTAATAAAGAACTGGTAAGAAACAAGTTATGAATAGGTACTGGTCTTTGGACTACACTTTGAGTAGCAGTGCTAAAGCAATGTTCAGAGGAATAAAAATGAAATAAACCTCACATTTTCAACAGCAAAATGGCAACCCTGAATAAAAATTACAAAAGTGTGCTATTTTCAAATGTTGAAGGAGAAAATAAATTCTAATTTGATAACAAGCTAAGCTGTATCTTAAATACAAAGATAATTTTAGGAAATAAAAATAAATCAATCACAATCCAATTTCAACAAATGTGATAATGTCAACATGATGGAGACCTAGGGGAACCAGAATGCTACAAAGCATATTGAGATATTTATTTTATTGAAAGGAGAAAGAGTAATTTTATTTCTTTGCCTAAGATATTAATAAAGGAAATGACCGTTTTATATTCTTGGGAATTCTAAGTGTGTCTCCAACAAAAAGAAGAAAAGACCTTTCTTCTTCCCTCTCCAATCAAATCTATTATACTGAAATAAAATAATTAGAAGAAACAGTACCCAGTGCTGAAACAGGGGTAGGAATAGAGTATGTTGCTATTGGCAAGTTTGGAAAACTCTGTAAATTCAGTAGACATTGGGTACTCAGAAGAATCTTGTCTCAGTAGTTGGAAATAATAGCACTAGACTAAAAATGGATCCAGTTTTGATGAACAAATATTAAAAGCAAGGTCTTTTAAGCAAAAGGCTTAAGTTGTTTGCAAGTATCTCAACTTCATTCCAAAACAAAGCTCAACAAGGCATTTTGACATTCAGTCAAAAATTACCAGGCATGCAAAGAAGCAGGAAAATATACTCATAATGAAGAGAAAAATCAATAAATTAAAATTATTAGGATGGAAGGCCTAGGAGGTGCTCACAGTATGGGTGGAAAAAGATTTCTCACTCAGAGATTAAGATATAAAAATTAAAAAGTATATTTTATCCTTTAGAAGGAGAGAGAGAGAGAGAGATAGGAAAGAGAGGGAGAGCAGGGAGACGGCTTTCCAGCACACATCTGGGATGGTGCCCACCATCCTGCATGAGCTGCTGCAGGACCAGGTCTTGAGTGAACTGCACTCTCCACAGTCTCCTGCTAGTGCAGCCTGCCTGCAGGAGGACCCCACTTCCTCTGGTCACAGGCTAAAGGCACTATTTTGGGAGTTTAAAGCTGGGCAGTGCCTGCCCTCAAGCTGAGTTTGAGATGATGAAGATGCATCCTCACCCAACCCAAGCTATCCTGCACTCGCCTGGGACAATTCCCTCTGCACTGCTATAGGCTCCTGTGAGACCGAAATGCAAGCAGACCACACTCCCCACAATCTCTTGCTCATGCTGCTTGCCTAAAAGGGGCCCTGTCCTCTTTGATTGCAAGCCCTCCACTAACACCATTTTGACAGTTTGGTGCTGGACCGTGCCTGCCCTTGGGCTGAGTTCAAGGTGATATGGCTGTAGCTGCCATCCAGCCAGGAAGGGATAGGGGAGACCAAGCTCTCCTAAACACACTTAGAACAATACCCGTTGCCCCGTTACAAGCAGTTGTGGGACTGGTGACTAGCCTGCCCAATTCATTACAGCTAACAGTGTGACACCATCATGGACTACTTGCGTCCTAGTAGGTGGTCCCACCACTGCCACTGCCACCTCCCATACCATACCAGCTGGTCAGAGGCCTGAGAACCCACCCACACACCTGACCCTCTGCTCCAACTACTAGCTTTTGAGCAAGCCCCCTGAAGGCCTAAGAATTGCCCCCCCACGACACGAACACCATTACTAGTGTAAGCTGACCTGGGGCCTAAAATCAGGCATAGTGAGTCCTCTGCTTCCACGACAGGGATCCAAAAACAGATCATCTGGCATTCCATTCCCTAGCAAAACTTTACCACAGCCTCAACAAATAACTGTTCCTTAAGACACCAAGGAAATCACAGATACTGATGGGGAAGCCCCCACCCGGGGGCCCTGAGGCAAAAACCACTACTGATTGGATACATGTGAAGCTTACCGCTGATCCTACTAATCCCACTGTTAATTGGATATTGGTTGTGTGTAACCCCAAGAAGTGTGTAAAACGGGAGAGAAATAAGGAAGCGGTGCTCAGAATTTGGTAATATGCCCCTCTGAGCCTGCCGGCGAAATAAAAGCTGATTCTCCGACCCTCTGTGTGTCACTTGGTTCTTTCCCTGGTCAATCGCCGGTCACTTGCTGCAACATTTTGGTTCCCTGACCGGGAAAGCCAACTGCGCTCGCCCCTTGAAGCCACCTGATCGGGGACGAGCACGGCGGATGGTGGGACCTCTACAGTTATCCTCGCTCCTCCGGACCTCGCGCCGGCCGCAGTCAGAGGCCAGGACTTCAGACAAGGTAGGGTCCCAGGACACGCCCGAGATAGGCCCGTCAGCGAGATGGAAGAGGAGCCTGATCACCTCCTAAGGACAGGCCCCTCAGCGAGACAGAAGAGGAGATTGACCTCCTAAGGATAGGGACCCCACACCCAGGGGAGGGAATGTGTAACCTCTGTGTGAATGTGTGAGTGGAAGGAACTCAGTGACTGCTTGCGGTCATTGTGTCTGTGGCCCCACGGCTTCGGCTACGGGGCGTGAGTGGATCCTAACCTGCGGTTCTGTGGCGGCGGCCTACAGCATAACGGTGATTCACTCCCCGTGATAGGGAGTGACCGGGCCCGGGCTCTACACGGGTACGCCTTAGCCAAGATGTGCCTAAGTTCCCATGAGGGACGCAGCCAGGCAGACACCTGAAAGAAGCCCCTACCCCTTGACTGTCTTGTCTGTCTTGCGACGAAAGAGAAAGGGGAGAAGCCAGAGCAGGGACTAGAGTCTGGACAGGGACAAGGTTCAGAAAAGGAGTGTTGTCAGTGGCGTAGGGAACGGGAGCGCTGGGTAAACCAGTTAAAAATGGGAGGATCCAAATCCAAGCCAACAGTTCTAAGGTCCTTGCTGATAAATTTCATATGTTCAGTATGGAGAGTGGTGACTGGGACTCCAGGTCCCCCAGAGCAATTCCCATACGTAGATTCATGGCTGGAGATCGCCCAAACTATGCCCACTTGGGTTCAGTTCTGTGCTGACGAGGGACAGAGCAGGGTTCTAGTGGCTCAGAGGGTCCACGGTCTCAAGACAAAGCCAATACATCAAGGAGACCCAATCAAGGACCTACCACTGCCTTACAACCCACAAGTCACGCCACCCTCCCCAGCACCCCTGACTGCACCCGCTCCACCGCCAGCATCTCCACCACTTGTCTGCTGGGTGCGGTCTGCCCAACCCCTTACCCCGGCCTTCCAGGTGCCTCTGTGTGAAATGCGAGGTCCACCGCAGGTTCAGGATGACGGAACCATCCAGCCAGGGCAACCTGCCCCATATTATCAGCCTTTCTCCACCACCGACCTATTGAATTAGAAACACCACACCCCATCCTACTCAGAGAAACCGCAGACCCTCGTCGACCTCCTGTAATCTATCTTCCAGACTCACCGTCCCAAGTGGGAAGATTGCCGGCAACTCCTACTGACCCTCTTCAGTACCGAAGAATGGCGTCGGATCATGACTGGATTTTGGAAGTGGTTGCAGGAACGGGCACCAGTGGGCACCCTGGATGTGGAACAATGGGCATTACAAGTGGTGCCCGAGACCAACCCAGAGTGGGATTTCAATGCACCAGAAGGACAAGCAGCACTGGAGCGTTACCGAAAGGCTCTTCTCCAAGGAGTGCAGGAAGGGGCCAAAAAGCCGACCAACATGAACAAGGTTGCCCTAATTACCCAGAAGCCAGAGGAGTCACCCAATGACTTCTATGAGCACCTCTGTGAGACATACTGAATATACACTCCTCTTGACCCAGAGGCAGCCGAAAACCAGAGAATGGTGAATGCAGTGTTCATCAGGCAATCGGCCTCTAACATCCGGAGGAAGCTGCAGAAACTCGAAGGATTCACAGGCATGAGCATCACACAGTTAATGGAGGTGGCCCAGAAGGTGTACGTCAACCGGGACCGGATCACTCGGAGGGAGAAAGATCAGAGGATGAAGAAAAAGACCTCCCTCCTGGCTGCTGCCCTTGGTAGACCCAACCCATCCAAGCAGTCTGGACCCCCACAAAAGGGGACAACCAGAGGACAGACATCCCTGGCAAGAGACCAGTGCATCAATTGCAAGGGTTTGGCCACTAGAAGAATGAATGCCTCCACAAGAGAAGTCGCCTGTTGCAAGGGAGGGCCCCGTTTGGGACTAAACTGGAAGCCCAAGAGCTAGTGTGGCCCGGACCCCCACAAAAGGGGGGAACCAGAAGATGGGCACCCCTGGCAAGAGACCAGCATGCCAATTGCAAGGGGTTCGGCCACTGGAAGAATGAATGCCCCACAAGAGAAGTCACCTGTCACAAGGGAGGGCCCCGTTTGGGACTATCCATCAGAAACCAGAAGCCCAAGAGCTAGTGGGGCTCGCTGGCATTGACCCCGAGTTGGGCCAACTGGGTTCCTTCAATCTTGGCCCTCGGGAACCTACGGTCAAGACAAAAGTAGAGGGCCAACAAATGACATTCATGGTGGACACTGGAGCAGAACACTCAGTTGTGACAACCCCTGTGGCCCCGCTTACAAAGCGGGAAATAACTATAGTCGGAGCTACCGGGACTCGCGTAGCCAGACCCTTCTGCCAGTCCCGGGTATGCCAAATGGGGGGCCATCAGATAAGGCACGAGTTCCTCTACATGCCAGACTGTCCGGTGCCTCTCTTGGACAGGACTTGCTGAGCAAGTATGAGGCAGATGCCATCCAGAGGACCGAGGAGCTGGAGGAGGCCAAGACTCTGCAGATCCAGCTGGAGCTCTCCCAGGTCAAGGCTGAAGTGGACCGGGAGCTGGTGGAGAAAGAAAAGGAGTTCATTAACCTGAGGTGCAATCACCAGCGGGCAGTGGAGTCCCTGCAGGCCTCCCTGGACGCTGAGACCCAGGCCCGCAATGACCTGGAGTTGCAGCTGGGCATGCTACCTGTCAGGCCATGGAGGCCCAGGCGGCCACACGGCTGCTGCAGGCCCAGCTGAAGGAGGAGCAGGCAGGGTGGGATAAGGAGCAGCGGCTGACAGCTGAGCTCCGAGAGCAGGCGCAGGCCCTGGAGCGCCAGGCTGCGCTGCTGGCTTCCGAGCTGGAGGAGCTGCGGGCCGCGCTGGAGCAGGGTAAGCGCAGCCAACGGCTGGCAGAGCAGGAACTGTTGGAGGCCACTGAGTGCCTCAACCTCCTGTATTCACAGAACACGGGCCTCTGGAACCAGAAGAAGAAGCTCGAGGCGGATTTGGCCCAACTGAGTGAGGAGGTGGAGGAGGCTGCCCAGGAGAGGCGGGAGGTAGAGGAGAAGGCCAAAAAGGCCATCACCGATGCCGCCATGATGGCTGAGGAGCTGAAGAAGGAGCAGGACACAAGTGCACCCCTGGAATGGATGAAGAAGACACTGGAACAGACGGTGCGGGAGCTACAGGCCTGGCTTGAGGAGGCTGAACAGGCTGCCCTCAGAGGTGGGAAGAAGCAGGTAGCTGTGGGGGTACTGACGCAGACTGTGGGCCCTGGCAGAGGCCAGTAGCCTGTCTGTCCAAACAGCTGGACTCGGTAGCGTCGGGGTGGCCGCCTTGTCTGCAAGCACTGGAGCAACCGTCTTGCTAATCAAGGATGCGGACAAGCTTACGCTTGGGCAAAATATCCGTGTGCAGGTCCCGCACGCAGTAGTGGCTTTGATGAACACATCGGGGCACCGATGGCTTTCTAGCAGTCGGCTGGTGCAGTACCAGGGACTGCTGTGTGAAAACTCACGAGTCACCATCGAGACTGTGCGGACCTTAAACCCTGCCACCTTCCTTTCCACCGGGCCAGGGACCCCGGGCCATGACTGTGCCGAGGCCGTGGAGGAGGTCTATGCAAGCCGGCCAGACTTGAAAGATCGTCCGTTGCCGGCGCCCGACCTGGAGCTCTACACGGACGGCCCCAGCTATCCTCTCCAAGGCATTAGGTATTCAGCGGATAGTCCACAGAGCTCAGGGAAAGTGGAGTGCATGAACCAAACCCTTAAGGTTACGTTGGCCAAACTATGTCAAGAAAGGCAACTACCCTGGGTAGATATGTTAAGCATCACCTTACTTGCGGGTAAGATGCACCCCTGGTGTGAAACGAGCTGAGACGGATGATGCGACCAGCCATTGGACAGTGTAACAAAGTCAACAGGATGGATTGCCCCTGAATCTGGCTGGAAGCCAAGGATTGAATGGGACCACTGGCCTGGACTCTTATAGGATTGACAGTCTTCTTGGGAATTGGACTCAGGGCCTCTGCCCCAAGAGACTGGACTAACTTACTTCTTTTTTATTTTTTTTATTATTTATTTCTTATTTCTTTTTTCTTTTTCCTTTTATTTCATCATATAATGGAGGTACAAATATTGTTAGGGTTACATACATTGCCCCTACCACCCCTCCCCCCCACATGCCAGAGCTTCAAGCAAGTCCAATCCCTAGGTGGCGCGCACGGCACACATTCTGTAACTCTACCCTTCCTCCCCCCGCCCGATCGCCCTCCATCCGACAAAAGATTTTTTTTTTTTTTTACATTTTGGATACATTGTATAACTTTGCCTCTCCCTAAGAAGGGTTAGAGGTTTGCCCTTCTCCCCTCCGAAAATGCTCACCACATCCCTATGATGTGGGTCTTGCCCCCCCAAACCCTGGTGAACACTCCCACCATTTGAGCACCATTGTTTTAATCAGTCAGTACAATTTGATGGCAAGTAGATGTGCAGCCCATTTTCCATATCTTCTGTTGCCTCACTTTGGATAACGGGCTTAAGCTTAATCCAGCATAGCATAAACGGTGCTAGCTCACTGTCGTTTCTTAGAATTGAGTAATATTCCATTGTGAGCATATACCACATTTTAGTTATCCACTCATGAATTGACGGGCACTTGGGTTGTTTCCATGACCTTGCAATAGTGAATTGTGCTGCTATAAACATACGGGTGCAGATGTCTTTATAATAGAATAACTTATGCGCTTTGGGGTAGATGCCCAACAATGCTATTGCTGGGTCGAATGGTATTTCTATTGCTAGCTGCTTGAGGTATCTCCAAATTCTTTTCCACAAAGGATGCACTAATTTGCAGTCCCACCAGCAATGTAAGAGAGTTCCTGTCTCTCCACATCCTCGTCAGCATTTGTTGTTTTGGGATTTCTTGATATAGGCCATTCTCACTGGGGCTAGGTGGTATCTCATTGTGGTTTTGATTTGCATTTATCTGATGATTAGAGATGATGAGCATTTTTTTTATATGTTTGCTTGCTGTTATTCTGTCTTCTTTGGAGAAGTTTCTGTTCATTTCCGTTGCCAATTTCTTGATGGAATTGTTTGATTTTTTCTTGTTAACTCTTTTAAGTTCTAGATAGATTCTTGTTATTAGGCCTCTATCAGTGGTGAAGAGAGCAAATATTTTCTCCCACTCTGTGGGATGTCTATTTGTTCTACTGATAGTTTCCTTAGCTGTGCAGAAACTCTTTAATTTGATCAGATCCCATTTGTTTATTTTTGATGCTGCAGTGATTGCCTTGGGGGTCTTCCTCAAAAATTCTTTGCCTAGACCAATGTCTGATAGG
>CAUYPO010039057.1:0-26690 GCA_963574435.1 Cheirogaleus major
GAAAAATCAAACAACCCTATCAAAAAGTGGGCAAAGGACATGAACAGAAAATTTTCAAAAGAAGACAGAATAATGGCCAACAAACATATGAAAAAATGCTCAACATCTCTAATCATCAGGGAAATGCAAATCAAAACCACAATGACGTATTATTTATTTCGAGTGAGAATGGCCTTTATCAAAAAGTCCCAAAACGTATAATGTTGCCATGGATACGGAGAGATAGGAACACTCCTACACTGCTGGTGGGACTGCAAACTAGTTCAACCTCTGTCGAAAGCAGTATAGAGATACCTTAAAGTTATACAAGTAGATCTACCATTTGATCCAGCAATCCCACTACTGGGCATATACCCAAAAGAAAAATAGAAACTCTATAAAAAATATGCCTGCACTCGAATGTTTATAGCAGCACAATTCACTACTGCAATGTTGTGTAATCAACCCAAGTGCCCATGAATACATGATTGGATTAATAAAATGTGGTATATGTATACCATGGAGTACTCTTCCGCTCTAAGAAACAATGGTGATATAGCACATCTTGTATTTTCCTGGATAGAGCTGGAACCCATTCTACTAAGTGAAGTATTCCAAGAATGGATAAGTAAGCACCACATGTACTCACCAGCAAAATGGTATTAACTGATCAATACCTAAGTCGACATATAGGAATCACATTTATCAGGCATTGGACAGATGGGAGAGGGGAAGAGGGGATGGGTATATACATATATAATGAGTGTGAGGTGCACCACTGAGGGATGGTCACAATAAATCTCCGACTCGAGGGAGGAAGTGGAACAAGGGAAATATATGTAACCTTAACATCTGTACCCCCATAATGTGCTGAAATAAAAAAGAAAAAAAATAATAACAACAACAAAAAAGAAATAGCAAAGATAGGAGCAGAGTTAAATAACATGGCAACCACAATATAAAGATCAACTGAACAAAAAGTTGCTTGTTTGAAAAGATAAACAAAATTTATATACTACTACATAGATTAACTGGAAATAGAAGAGAAAGGAATCAGATAAGCTTAATCAGACATTAAAAAGGGGATATTACAAATGATATCACAGAAATATAAAATATCATTATTATGAAAACCTCTAGGCACAGAAACTAGAAAACCTAGAGGAAATGGATAAATTTTTGAAAATATAGATCCTCCAAAGAGTGAATCAAGACTAAACGTAAATCTTGAGCAGACCAATATCAAACAGTGAAATTGAAACAATAATAAAAATAATCCCCAAAAATAATGTAAACCACATTACCAGACAGAATTACAGCTGAATTTTACCAGACTTACCAAGAAGTACTGGCACTTATCCTACAGAAACTTTTTCATAACATAAAGAAGGAGGGAATCTTTCTTAATTCATTGTACAAAGCCAGTATCAGCCAGCTACCAAAGCCAGGAAAGACACAACAAAAAAGGTAAACTATAGACCAATACCCGTCATGAACATAGATGCAAAAATCCCAATCAAAATACTAGAAAACTGAATCCAATAGCACATCAAAAGATAATTCATGATGATCAAGTGAGTTTCATCCCAGGGATGCAAGGATGTTTCAACATATGCAAATGAATAAATGTGATTGAATACATAAATAGAATTAGGGAAAAAAAAAACGTGATCATCTTTATAGATTCAGAAGAACGATTCAATAAAATGCACCACACCTTCTTGATAAAAACCTTCAACAAAATATGCATAGAAGAAACATACTTCAAAATAATGAAAGTCATACATGACAAACCCATAGCTAATATCATACTGAATGGGCAATAATTGAAAGCATTCTTCCTAAAATTTGAACATGTTTAGGATACCCACTGTTATCCCTTCTATTCAACATAGTAGTGGAAGTCCTATCCAGAGCAATCAGGCAAATGAAATCAGGCATCCAAATTGTGAAAGAGGGAGTCAACCTATCCCTGTTTGCCAATGATATGATTTTATCTAGAAAACTCAGGATTCCACCAAAAGACTCCTAGAATTGATAAATATATTCAGTAAAATCTCAGGTTACAAAAAATAATGTACACAAATCCTTAGTATTTCTATACAATAGTGAACCTCAAACTTAGATTCAAATCATAGTGTCAACACAATTTAAAACAGCTGCAAAGAAAATGAAATACTTAGAAATATACATAACCAAGAGGTGAAAGATTTTCCCAGGGAGAACTGCAAAACACAATGAAAGAAATCATAAATGACATAAGCAGATAGAAAAGCATCCCATGCTCATGGATTTGAAAAATTATCATTGTCAAAATGTCTATAATGCCCAAAGCAATTTACAGAATCAACACCATTTCCATCAAAATGCCAACTCAGCTTTCACAAATCTAGAAAAAAAATAATACTAAATTTCACATTGAGCCAAAACAAAGCCCGAATAGCCAAAGCAATCCTAAGCAAAAATAAATAAACAGGATGTATTTGAAGGCATCCCATTATCTGACTTCATATTACACTACAAGGCCAGAATAACCAAAACATAATGTTACTGGAATAAAGGTAGACACATAGAACAATGAAACATAAAAGCAACTAGTAATAAAGCCATATATTTACTGCCAATGGATTTATGATAGACAAAAGCACACACTAAGGAAAAGACAAGATGTTCAATAAATGGTGCTAAGGAAATTGGAGAGCCATAGTGAAGAAAAGTGATACTGAGTTCCTATCTCTCACCATATAAAAAATTTAATTCAAGATGGATGAAAAACTTAAATTTAATATCTGATACAATAAAAATCAAGAAGAAAAGATAGAGACAACTCTTATGGTCATTGGCCTAGGCAATGAACTTTTGACTATGACTGCAAAAGCAAATGTAGAAACAACAAAAATAAATAAATGTGACCTAATACAAATAAGAAGCTTGTTAACAGCAAAGGATATATGCAACAGAGTAAATAGACATCTTAGAGAAAGCAAGAAAATATTTGCAAACTATACTTCTGACAAAGGACTAATGTCCAGAACCTACAAAGAACTCAAACAAATTTGCAAGGAAACAAACTAAATAGCACCATCAGAATGTGGGAAAAAGTCAGGAATAGAATTTTCTCAAAATAAAATAGACAAATTGTCAAAAAAAATCACATGAAAGCATGGTCAACATCACTAATAACAAGGGAAATGCAAATTAAAATCACAGTGAGATACCACCATTCCCCTGTCAGAATGGCCAAAAATAAACAGTGAAAAAATATAGATCTTAGTGGGGATGTGGTGAAAAGGGAATGTTTATACACTATTGATAGGAATGTAAATTAGTGTAAACTTTATGGAAAACAATATGGAGATTCCTCAAAGGACTATATGTAGACCTTCCATTCAATCCAGCAATCTCACTAATGAGTATCTACCCAAAGGAAAATAAGTCCTTTTATTTAAAAAAAGCAGATTGTACTAGTTTGTAGTCCCAAAAGCAGTGTATGAGTACTACTATCTCTCCACATCCATGCCAACATTTCCTGTTTTGGAACTATTTGATAAAAAGCCATTCTCGCTGAAGGTAAGGGACATGGCATTGTGGTTTTGATTTGCATTTTCCTGATGATTAGAGATGTGGAGAATTTTTTCATACATTTTTTGACCATTAGTCTACCTTCTTTTGAAAAGTTTATGTTAATGTTTTTTGCCCACGCGATAACTTGGTTGTTTGATTTTTTTCTTGCTGATTTGCTGACTTTTTTGTAGATTGTGTTTATCAGCCCTTTATCAGATGTATAACATGCAAATATTTTCTCTCATTTTGTAGGCTGCCTGTTCATTCTAATGATTGTTTCCTTGGCTGTGCAAATCTGTTTAATTTGATCAAGTCCCAATTATTTATTTTTGTTGATCCTGTGATTGCTTTTGGGGTCTTCTTTATAAATTCTTTGCCTAGGCTGATGTCTATAAGAGTTGTTTTTAACATTTCTTCTAGATTTTTTTTTTCTTTTTTGAGCTGGCCAGTTGTGAAGTCCTTTTTATTATGTTAGAACATTATGGGGGTACAAATGTTTTGGTTACATAAATTGCTTTCATGACATCTGAGTCAAAGTTATGTGTGCTCATCCCACAGAGAGTGTACCCATCAGGTGTGAATATGCTCATCCCCTCCACCCACTCACCAGCTTGATTTCTGATGAATATTATTTCCATATGTGCACATAAGTGATCAATTAGTTCTAATTTAACAGTGAGAATATGTGGTATTGTTTTTGTATTCTGGTGATACATCACTTAGAAGAATGGTCTCTAGTTACATTGAGGTTAACTCAAAAAGTATTACTTTTTGGCAAAGCAGACAAAAACATACACTGGGGAAAAGAATCCCTCTCACAGAATTCATATGGTTCCATGCCTTAGGTTTAAGTCTGTTATCTATCATGAGCTCATTTTTTGTGAGTGGTGAGAGGTGTGGATCCTGTTTCAGTCTTCTTCATGTGGCTATCTAATTTTCCAAGCACCACTGATTGAAGAGGGATTCTTTCCTGCAATGTGTATTTTTGTTGGCTTTGTCAAAGATCGATTGGCAATATGATCTTGGTATTATATCTGGGTTCTCTGTTCTGATCCTTTGGTCTATGTCTCTATTCTTGTGCCTGTACCATGCTGTTTTGGTTACTACAGCCTTGTGGTATAGCTTCAAGTCTGGTAAATGAATGCCTCCTAATTTGTTCTCTTTGCTTAAGATTGCTTTGGCTATGCAGGGTCTTCTCTGGTTCCATATGAAGCATAGCATTATTATTTCTAGATCTGTGAAAAATCTTGTTGATATTATATTTTATTTTAATTTTTATTTTATTGTTTATTTTTATTTCAGAATGGTACAGGATTACAAATGCTTTGGTCACATAAATTGCCTTTGCACTGCCTGAGTCAAAGTTATAAGCATGCCCATCCCCCAGATAGTACACACCACACCCAATAGGTGTGAGTTTACCCATCCTGTTGGTCCTCCTCCTTGCTGCCTGCCTGATCCCCAGTGAATGCTACTTCCATATGTGCACATAAGTGTTGATTGATTAGTACCAATTTAATGGCGAATGTATGTGGTGTTTGTTTTTCCATCCTTGTGAAACTTAGACTTTGAAGAATATACTATGGCTCCATCCAGGATAACATAAGAATTCAACAATCTTTTTTTATGGATGAGTAGTACTTCCTGGTATACATATGCCACATTTTATTAATCCACATGTGTGCTGATTGTCACTTGGGTTGTTTCCACATCTTTGCTATTGTGAATTGTGTTGCTATAAACATTTGAGTGCAGATGTCTTTTTTTATAGAATTTTTTTCCTTTGAGTAAATAACCATTAGTGGGATTGCTTTATCCAATGGCACTTGTACTTTTAGTACTTTGAGGTATCTCCATATGACTTTCCATAGAGTTTGTACTAGTTTGCAGTCCCACCAGCAGTGTACCAGTGTTCCTATCTCTCCATATCTATGCCAACATTTGTATTTTGGGACTTTTTGATAAATGCCATTCTCATTGGAGTTAATTATACAAATCAGTAGCATTCATATATGCCAACAACAGTCAGACTGAAAATGAAATCAAATATTCAATACCTTTTATAATAGCAACAAACAAAACAAAATACCAAGGAATGTATTAATGTTTAGCTAAGGAGGTGAAAGACCTTACAGGGAGAATTATGAAACACTGAGGAAGAAAATACCAGAGGATGGAAAAGATGGAAAGCCATACCATGGTCATGGATTGGCTGAGTCAACATTGTTAAAATGTTTATACTACCCAAAGTGATCCACAGATTCAATGCAATCTCTATTAAAATACCAAAATCATTTTTCACTAACCTATATAAAATAATTCTACGCTTCATATGGAACCAGAGAAGATCCCATTTAGGTAAAGCAATCTTAAGCAAAAAGAACAAATTGGGAGACATCAATTTACCAGACTTCAAGCTATACTACAAAGATATAGTAACCAAAACAATATGGTAGTGGCACAAGAACAGAGACATAGACCAATGTAACAGAACAGAGAACCCAGATATAAAACCATCCTCATGAAGGTATTTTAATAGGGATTGCATTGAATCTGTAGATGACTTTAGGCAGTATAGACATTTTAGCAATATTGATTCTGCTGATCTGTTAGCTAGTACAACTGCTATGGAAAGTATTATGGTATGGAGATATCTGAAAGAACTAAAGGTAGAACTACGGTTTGATCCAGCAATCCCACTACTGGATATTTACCCAAAGGAGAAAGGGACAGTCTATAAAAATGACACCTGTACTCTAATGTCTATAGGAGCACAATTCACAACTGTAAGGATGTGGAAACAACCCAAGTGCCCATCAATACATGAGTGGATTAATAAAATGTTGTCTATGCATTCCATGGAGTGCTACTTATACATGAAAAAAATGGTGTACTAATACCTTTTGCATTAACATGGATGGAACTGGAGACCATTCTTCTAAGTGAAGTATTAGAAGAATGGAAAAAAAAAACACGACATGTAGTCATCATTAAATTGGAACTAATAGATCAACACTTATATACACACATGGAAATAACATTCACTGGAAATTAAGCAGGTGAGCAGGAAGAGATGGGTAAATTCACACCTATTTGGTACAGTGCACACTAGGGTAGGGGCACACATATAACTTTTACTCAAATAATACAAAAATGATTTATGTAACCAAAACATTTGTTCCCACATAATAGTCTGAAATTAAAAATAAAAGAATAATATTTTCAAAACAAGTTCATATTAACTCTCCCACCACCAATAAAGTTCCATCCTCCAAACCAACAAGCAAAAAAAGACACGCCTATTTTAATGTTTATTGCAGCATGATTCACAATTTCAATGTTATGGAACTAACTTTAGTGCCCATAAATTGATGAGTGGATAAAGAAAATGTGGTATATATATGCGTATACTATGGAGTACTACCCCACCATAAAAATGAATGAAATGATGTCTTGTTTCAACCTGAATGAAACTGGAGACCATTATCCGAAGTGAACTGTCTCAGGAATAGAAAAACAACCACCACATGTTTTCACTATTAAGTGGGAAGTATATGAGAAGCATATATGGTCATAAATTGGTGTAATGGACATTGGAAACTAAGAAGGGGGATTTTGGCAGGAAGTGGATGTATAAAAATCTACCCATCAGATACAATGTACACTATTATGGTAATTGGTGCACTAAAAGCCCTGACTTCAGCATAACACAATTCATCCATGTAACAAGCAACACTTGTAGCTCTTAAACTTATTGAGCAAAATAAAACAAAACAAAACAAACAAACAAACAAAAAAACCTGTTTACCTTGGTTTTATCCCACATTTCCAAAATGCATTAAATATTTGACCTCATAAGCCCTTAATTTTTTATGCAAAATCTATTAATATCACATGGGATATAAAAGACTCATGGAGCACATGAGAAGCTCTAATCTAATTTAACACTCTTACTTTGCAGTTGAAAAAAGTAAAAATTAAAGAAAATAACTTACTTATTTAATGTTGCACAGTTTCTCATTAGAGTAGGGAATTAGGAGCTTTGCCCATGATTTTTCCAAATTGCCATGAAACCTCCAAGAGTGAAGTCCCCTTTGTTTCACTCTTTTAGAGACAATTGGAAAGAAATCGTACAATGTTGTATTTATTTTGTGAATATCCAAACCACACATTTAACTTTAGATAATTCAGAGAATAAATTCTATGATCCACTTAAGCAATCCTTCTTGAAATCCAGAAAGATCTAAAAGATAAATTTGTACAGATTATCAAATATAAAATATACATTTAATATTTATGTATTATAGTTTGAATTATAGAAAACAGTTCATAATATAACTTGGTCTAATAACTCCATGTTAATTGTCCAAAGTAGATCATATGGCTATCTTAAAATATGGGATTTTAAACAAAAGTGTTTAGTTTTATATTTTGGGGAAGGCAATTCATTCCATTCTGCTAATTTGTTTGTTTATTTATTTTTTACTTTCTTGAGGACGTAGCACAAATCATCCTCTTACTGTACTCTTGCAAGTACAAGAGGAGTTGTCAGTAGAGGAATTTTGTTTTGTTTTGCTCTTATTCTTTTAAAGACAATGGAGAGAAATATGAAATAGTAGTATACAGTGGAAAGGTATGCAATTGAGTGATTTCCTATTATTTGTTTTTCTGACCTCTTACCACAAATACTAGTCACAAAAGCTAAGTATAATTTGATTATCTTTTTAAAAATAAATACAGAAAATAAACATATTAATAGAAAACCAAAAAGGGATGGGGATATAAAATAGCTCAGTAATAAAGAGAACAGTAGCAAACTCTTACTGCTCTTTGAAAGAGTAGTTTTAACAAAATAAGCAAGAATCATTTTCTCTGGTTGAGTGTTGGTTCCCCAGCGTGCTCTCAGTAAGTAATTAGAATGGCCCACTGAATGTCAGCATCAGCTTGTTTATTCTCATTATTTTATCATTTTAAAAACCCTCTAGGTGATGAGACATGCAGTATAGAACATAATTACCATTATTAGCATACTAATTGGACACAAAAATAGGCCAACTACAAGGTAGCCAACTGAATAATTTCACATTAATCAAACACCATAGTGAATAAGCCTATTGTTAAATTGACAGCTACCATAATTGGCAATATTCTGCAGTGAAATACCAGAATTTCCTTGTAATATCTCTCCAGTGTCATATAATTTAGTGATTTCCCATGTTCCCATCTTCAAATGCATGCACCTCGCTCAGGTTCAAGAAAATATTATGATGAGAATACTAGTCTTTTAACAACTACCCTAAGTGTTTAAAGAGAAGCTTGTTGGCCTTCACCAAGAGATGTGAGTGATAACAAAATAATAAAGCTACTGATTTAGTCACTTGTTGCTGTATATCATGTTTTATATCTAAATATGTATTCTTCTAAACTCAAAAGACTCTTGACAACATTAACAGTACCTAGTGGATGGTCTACTTTATAAAAGTGCAAATATGATACACAGCAGTAATCTCCTTAACAAGGTAACATTCTTTATGTATTGGGTAGTTATCAACCCTAAGTGCTCCATGCCAGCAGGGTTTTCCTTTTTCTCCAGATATACAGAGAATGATCTAGACTAAAATCCTTGCTCAGTAGAAGAGAATAGTTATGAAGACCCACAATGTGTATGAGGCACCCTTCTTCTGGCTTCCTATGATAGCACTTTCATTAGATTATCTGCCTATTCAAATATTATTATTGATTACCAGCTACACTCAGGATCTAGCTCTCAATTGAGCACCATTTAAATCTTTCTACAACATGACCCTAGCAAACCTTTTATAGTTATCCCCCAAATAAACCTTCTGTTTTAATCAATTCACCTCCTCTATGACAGCCATACATGCTAAAATTATCTTATATACCTCCTGCACATGTTTCCTCCTTCTGGATTACCTGTTTCCCTTTTTACACTTCTGCAAACTCTCTTTTACTCAATAGTTAACTCTAATCCCTCCTCCATGCAGAATTCCCTGACTACTGCAGCGAGGAATTAGCTTTCCTGTGTTAAGCTTCTATTATGTTTACTACTTATTTTGCACATATTCATTCACTCAGAAAACACTGAATATCAATTAAATGTCAGCCACGCTATCTGACAACAAAAAGACAAAGATAGCTCTGACAAGGTCCTTTCTTAAAGTTTCACAAGTACAGTCCTCTATCACTTATCTATGTTATAGGTTTTTGTGAGTAGGAACCCTATATTATATTCTTGTTACACTCCTTTTTTTTCATGAGTGCATAGTAGGTGCTCCAGAAAAATTTAACGGAATAAATTTCTCTATTACCTTTTATTTTTCTATAAGTCTTATTGAAGCTACCTACCATTTCCATTTATATTCTCCTTGTAATTATTTCAACTTCACTAATTTTCTTTTCTCCCCTATCTTTCCTTTTTTAGTAGTATTTTTCACTGATTCTTCTTTAACATGGACATCTGTTCTTATATTAGCTTTTAGACCTGGGTCTGTCACCAAACTATTTTGTCCCTTCATTTCCCTGTACTTTAGTTTTACCATCTATAAAGTAAAGGGCAACAACTAGGTTAATAGTCCATATATCTAACTGCAATTCAAAATAATGTGGATAGCATTTTAAATATACAACTAGGCATTGGATTATATCAATGGTTTCCAATTCTGGTTGCACATTAAAATGCTATGGAAAGCTTTTAAAAACTGCTGTTGACTCTCCCCTAGACCAAATTATTCAATTTCCAAATTATACCATTTTCTACAATGCTAGCTCATGCAAATTTAAAGTGTAGTCAGAGTAGAGAACAACTGAACTTCCTGACTCTGATTTTCTTTAACCTTGCAGTTTAAAAAAC
The DNA here is from genome assembly GCA_963574435.1 of Cheirogaleus major. Classification (NCBI taxonomy): domain Eukaryota; kingdom Metazoa; phylum Chordata; class Mammalia; order Primates; family Cheirogaleidae; genus Cheirogaleus; species Cheirogaleus major. The sequence goes on from CAUYPO010039057.1 coordinate 10,415, forward strand.
ATTAAAGTAATTTGAGAAGACTTTAGCAAGTCCATAACAGCAAGTTTTAAGAAGGCAACAACATTAACGTGTAGAGAGAGAAATTTTAACAATCTATTTTAGGAGTTGGTGAAAATCTAATTTATGGCAATTTTGATAAAAAAAGAAATTCAGCATTACCTCTACATCTCATTAGCTTGAATCAAAATATCTGTATTCTATGTTAACACATGTTCTGCTTCAGTTAGAGGATTAAAAAGAGAATGAGCATTGAATTGTGACTTATGAAGGTGAAGAGAAATAGGATCTGTGAATAGTCCCAAATCCCATTTCTGACAGAAAGCACTGAACCTTTGCAACATTTCATTCTTGGGAATTAGTTTTTGTCATCTATTTGTGTTATATTATCAGAGTGTCCTTGAAGTTTTTTTTGCTTTGAACATGGCTCTTCAGCTAGAGTAGACCTAACTTGTTAGCCCTATAGGGGAAATCTATGAAATAAAATCCAGAGTTATCTATGGGGCATTTATCAGTTATATTGGCTCATGTTTTGTAATAAAGATCCAGAATCAAAATAACAGTTGCTTAAAAGAGATAAAAATTTCCTTTCATCTCACGCAAAGTCTAGATTGGTTATCCAGGGTTGATATAGCAACTGCACAACTATCAGATACATATGTTAAGGATCTAGTATCAAGGATATATAAAGAACAGCAGTAGGACAACCCAATTAAAAATGAGTGAAAACTTGACTAGACATTTTTCCAAAGAAGATATACATATGACTAACAAACATATGAAAAGATGCTCAATGTCATCAGTCATTAGAGAAATGCAAATAAAAACCACAAGGAACTCCTACTAGGATAGCTATAAAAAAGAAAAATAACAAGTACTGGAAAGAATGTGGAGAAAGAACACTCATGTATTGCTGGTGGGAATGCAAAATGGTTTACTCATTGTGGAAAATAGTTTGGTAGTTCCTTTAAAAATTGAACACAGAATTACCATATGACCCAGTAATTCCACTCCTGGGTATATGCTAAAAGAATTGAATATAAGTACTCAAACAAGTGCATGTAAATGCATGTTCATATCAGCACTATTCACAATAGACAAAACGTGGAAATGTCCCCCAAATGCCCATGAACAGAATAATGAAAAACAAATACTATTATATACATACAATGGAATATTATTTAGCCAAATAAATAAGTACTGATACCAAGTACAGCACAGATGAACCTTCAAAACAATATGGTAAATGTTAGAGGCCAGTAGTAAAATATCACATATTGTATGATTCTACTTATATGAAACATCTAGAATTGATAAACTTATTACAAACAGAACGCAAATAGTGCTTGCCAGGTGCTGGGGACAGGGGAGAATGGAATGGGGAGGAATTGCTTAATGGGTAAGGGTTTTTTTGTTTGTTTGTTTGGAGTGATAAAAATGTTTTGGAAATAGATAGAATTGATGATTGCATAGCATTGTGAATGCACCAGATGCCATGGAGTTGTTTTATAAAATGGTTAATTTTATGTTACATAAATCTCACCTCAATAAATTGTGATTAATTTTAAGTAAATTATTAAAAATGTTTTAGTGTTTACAGAAGGAAATCTTGCAGCATTATTCATAGTAGCGATTCTGTTGACTAAGAAAAGGAATCTTCCACATGAATATTTCAGACTTCCCACGTCAATGGGTAGGTAAGCAGCCAAAAAAGGATGTTATGATGTTGGCTAATATGATTGATCTTGACTGTCAAGAGGTAATAGAACTAGCATAACTCAATGGATGCAGAAGGAAATGTGGTTGGAACCCAAGTGATGTGCTGTACTTTCTCATAAAACCGTATCAAGTAGTAAAAGTTAATGTAAGATTACGCTTACAATTTATGTCCATGCTAAGAAACCATAGTGAGTAATAAAAAAAGAGGGATAAATTATAATTCATTTTAGTGGTGGAGGCAGCAACATCAGTGTTTAGCAGCAGTGACAGTGACATTTTAAACAGGCTACTCAAATGGTATGGTCTAATGGATGGTTCCTGCCATCTGGCTTCTTTTGAAACTTATTTGTTTTTCTAAGAATGATTTTCAATTCTTCCAATCCTTTTGTATTTATGATGACAAAAGTAACTTTCTGTTTTTTGCCACTAAAAACTCTGATTAGTAAAGAGTGCCTGCACTGCCCCAACTCAACTTGCCATGAAACTCTGGATTTTGGTGTTTAGCTTCCATCATTGAATTTACTCTAGTCACTTGCCCGTAGAGCTGTCACCTACTTTCCTCCTTACATCTTTGATTTTGCAAACCCTTGGATATATAGTGTTCAGATAATTTCCCTCTGTCTTTCTGGTCTTCTTGAATACTCAGAAGACAGCCCTGTAATATAGCCCCCAGGGGCAGGGATAAGAGCCTGGAGAAAATAGAACAGGATACAGTAACAGATTTAATATATGTGTTTAATATATATTTAATATATGTGTAATATATTAAATATATATATTTAATGTATGTGTGTTTAATATACACACACACATATATTAAATCTGTTACTGTATCCTGTTTTATATATATATATATATATATATATACATATACACACACACACACACACATATATATATATATATATACACAGATTTCTGCAAAAAAAAAAATGTCTTCCATTCCTGTATTCTTATGCTGTTCTTCCAATCAAGAGGTGGGGTCTACTTCCCTTTATTTTGATATTAGGTAGCCTTTCAACTTCCTTTGACCAACAGAATACAGTGGAAGTAATTCTCTACCAGTTTTTTAACCTATCTCTTAAAATGCTTGGTAGCTTCTTATTTATCCCTCTTTGAACCCAGTCATCATGGAAAGAAGGTAGGGGACCCTACTGTAGAGAAAAGCTATTTGAGAAAAAAAAAAGGCCAAAGGCAAAAGGAAAAAAAAAAGAAATAAGGAAAGGAAGAAAGAAAGAAAAAGAAAAAGAAACAGAAAAAAAAAACCAGGTCCTGAAAGATTAGAGACTTACAGTGGAAGGGTGAAGGAGTCCAAGGCCTCCCCAAGTCATTTAACCCAACCCAGCTGAGCTACCATATATATGAGTAAGACCATTTTATATCTTCCATCCAGAGTTGAACTTCTCTAGCCAGTACTATGTGAAGGAGAGGAAAACTGTCCTTCTGACCCCTGCCAAAAGTCCAAAATCATAAGTAAATAAATGGTTGTTATTGCTTTAAGATACTAAGTTCTTTGGTAGATTTTTATGCAGCAATAGGTGGCTGAAAGTTACCCTTTCTTACAGACAATTAGGTGGACTGATCAACAGCTAGCCCTTTAAAGTATCTACTGCTTTACCCAAAAGAACATCCCTTAATGTTTTGCCATAAAAATCACTAGAACTGAATTAATTTGAAGAATAATATTAATTATTTAACAGAAAGTAACAGTGTGTAATGTCAAATGGAAATCTTTAAACACAAGTATTAAGAATGGACATAGAAGCATATAATTGTTTGTATGTTCCTAAAGTTTAAAGCACTTACCAGTTTAGCTTAGCCTAAGTCAAAGAGAAACTTAGAATGGCATGCCACATGTGTACATTAGGCCACAAGAAACACAAAATCATTGGAACCATGTCCTCAGAGGTTTTAAAAGTGTTTGGACTATGAAAAAGTACAGAAGTAGTAAAATACTATTTTAATTAAGTGATCTTCTTGGTATATTTAGATTCCTAAAAGATTCCTAGAAGCTGGGCTGAATTTATAAAGTTAGTTTCTTTCATTGTTCCTGCATGTTGTATTGCCATAGTGAAAACTCTGTGGAAACTGGCAGATTATCAAATGTTCTTAGACAAGACAATCTTAATGCCTTTATTGTTGTACCACCAGTAGGATGTTAATGAAAATTTAAGTCAGATCTCTCCAAAGTATCTATCTGGTAAGCAAAGAATTCTTAGCTAATAGGAAAAATAATCAGTATAGACTTGGAACCAGATAATAGTATTTCTAGGACTAGCATCAAGGATATAGAAAGATATACCAGATCATTCCGCACACAAGAAAGAGTTACAAGCCTATGAGATACTCTTCTTTTATATTAATTCAGTTAATCAAATACCTGTTGTTGAAGACTTCTGTCAATGAAAACACTTTTAAAGGATAGGTAATTATCTAAGATGCCTTAGGACTTAACTTCTTCAATCAAAGGACTCAAGTGTTTATCTTAGACCAATGGTCTCTGCTTCACAGTGCACTTTAAGAAGTTAAAAAATGCTGTGAGTCTACTTCTTAGAGAAACACCCATATACACATACTTAATTTTGCATTTGATTGTAGAGGATTCATAGGATATCTGAAATGTTAAACCATGTGAGTACTCAGCAGAGAATGCTTTATGGTAAGGTTTTCCAAGATGTATTCCACAAAACATTAGTTCTGAAGGTTGTTGGTAGTGAGCAATCCATGAAAAAATGATTTCAAGATCAAATATGTTTGAAGAATTCTGAGTTTAAAAATGGTAAACACAAACTGCTATGGAGTCTGGTGGTGGAAACATGGTGTAGCAGCCACCTGTTGACATGAACAGAAGAGTGAAAGCTTCATGGAGAGCTATGGTGCCCCAAGATTTTTAGTGTCCTATTTAAACAGTAAGCCTACTTGCTGGGAGGTAGCCAAGATAGACAAGTAGATATATGGCTTGTCAGACTGTCCTGGCTGAAGGTTAGAAGGTTAGACTCAGGAGATCAGGGAACAGTTGCAGCACAGATGAGTCTACAACTTAGGCATCCAGGAACCCCACTGAGAAGGGCTGTGAAGCTAAGAAAGAAGGAGAGAGAGAGGGAAAGACATCACCAGGGACCTAATCTAGAGAGGGCCAGAAACCAGTAAAAGAGTAAGGGGTGCTCCCTCTTGGGACACAAAACTCCCCCTCCAGGAGAATGCCACGAAAGACCAGAAAGCCAGCATTTGTACACCTAGACACCTCCTCTGAACCTCTTCCACAACAGACATTAATATTGGCTCAAGCTGTCTTGTAGTCAAATCCCCTCCTATTCCATGGCAACCTCAAGAGTGCTCTATGCTAAGAAGCCTGTTTCTCTGTGGCAGGGGCTCATTAACAATGGAGGCTGCCACTGAGAGCACAGCCACAGCAGTGGTGTTTTGCAGGATCATCCACTGGTGGCTTGGAGAGGAGGACAGGACCTGGTACCCCCAGGACAGGAGAACAGTACAAGGACACCACGACCCATTCCTCCATATTAACCCTGAGAGTTCTCAGTGCTGAGAAGTCTGTTTCACTGCAGAGGGGGCACTTTTCTGGCAGAACCTGCCACTTAAAGTGGGGCCACTGCAGCAATATAGCTGATGAGGTTCATCAAATCTGCTAGAGTACCCAAAGGCAACTCAAGACTAGCACTCTTCTCCATGGAATGCTCTCCCTGATCTTTGGGGACTCAAAGAAAGGTCTAAAAGCCAGGTCTAGCACACTCAGCTCTCATTTGAGAGGCCATATGAGAAGCAACCAGTGAAAAATACTCCAGAAATATAAAAAATCAAAGCAAAAGGACACCCCTCAAAAGAAAATAATAACTCCTTACCAATGGATACCAATCTAAACAAAAAGATTAAAATGAGAGACGAAGAATTTCAAATATAGCTTACATGGAAGCTCAATTAAATGCAAGAAAGAATAGAGACCCAACACAAAGAAGTCACAAAAAAATGCAGGAAATGAATGAAAAATTCTCTAAATAAATAAAATTATTAAATAAAAATGAAACAGAACTTCTGGAAATGAAAAATTAACTCAATAAATTACAAAACACAGTGGAAAAAATTAAGAATGGATTAGATCAGGTAGAAGAAAAAATCTCAGAGCTTTAAGAGAACACCTTTGAGCAAAACAAGTCAGTCAAAGAGAAAGAACAGAGAAACAAAAGGAACAAACAAAACTTAGAAGAAATGTGGGATTATGTAAAGAGACCAAACATAACAATTGTAGGCATACTTGAGGGTGAAGAAAAGAAATACATAAGGGGTAGAAAATCTATTTGAAGTAATAATTGAGAAATATTTCCTTGGCCTTGCTAGAAATCTAGATATCCAGATATAAGAAACCCAAAAGACTCCTAGGACATTCATTGCAAAGAGGCAATCACCATGAAACATAGTCATCACACTAGCCAAAGTAAACATGAAATAGGTATTCCTATGAGCAGTAAAATAAAAAAAAATCAGGTAAGTTACAAAGGATAAGTTATCACAATAACTACAAAATTGACAACTGAGACCTTACAAGCCAGAAGGGACTTGGACCCCATCCTCAGTCTTCTAAAACAGAATAATGACCAGCCTAGAATTTTGTATCATACAAAATTAAATTTCTGACATGAGGGAGAAATAAAGAACTTCTCAGAAATGCAAACACTGAGGGAAATTGTCAAGAGCAGACCTGCCCTGCAAGAAGTACTCAGAACTGCATTATACATAGATCAACACAAAAGAAACCCACAAATATAAAATCACTGAAAAGATTAAGGTGAGAGCCCAGATATCACAGTGACTCAAGAGACAAAACATAGAAATAAAGTTCTACTCAACAAGATGGACAGAAATATACTGCACTTATGAATTCACTCAATAAAGGTGAATGGCTTCCAATTCCCACTCAAGACACATAGGTTGGCTGAATGGATAAAAAAATGCAAGCCAAGTATCTTCTGTCTCCAAGAAACACATCTAACTCACAAGGACTCATTCAGACTCAAGGTGAAAGGAGGGAAAAAAATATCCCATGCAAATGGAAAGCAAAAGAAAAGCTGATGTATTGGCTCTTATATCAGATAACATAGATTTCAAGTCAATGAAAGTAAAGAAAGATAAATGTAGTAATTATATAATGGTAAAGTGAACAATTCAGCAAGAAAACTTAATAATTTTAAAATGTCCCCACCTAACACAGCAGGACCCAGATTCATAAATCAAATCATACTCAATCTAAACAAAATGATAGACAGTAGCACCTTAATAGCCAGGGACTTCAAAACTACACTAATAGAATGAGACAGATCCTCCAAATAGAAAATAAACAAAGACATGATGGACTTAAACAGAATTCTTGAACAAATGACCCTAGCAGACATTTATACAACATTCTACAACAAAACCAATGAATATACATTCTTCTAATCAGCTCATTGATCACATTCTATGCCATAAAACATGTCTCAATAAATTTTTAAAAATCGGCATTATACCATGTATCTTCTGAGAGCAAAGTGGAATATAATTGGAAATCCACTTCAACAGAAATACTCATCTACACATAAAGCCACGGAAACCAAATAACTTACTGTTAAATGATAGCTGGCTAAAGGATGAAATTAAAGTGGAAATCAAAAGATTTTTTGAACTAAATGATTAAAAGAACACAAATTGTCAAAATCTGTGGGATACAGCTAAAGCAGTGCTGAGAGGAACTATCATAGCCCTAAATGCCTACACCCAAAAGGCAGAAAAATCACAAAACAACAATTTCATGAATAATCTCATGGAACTGGAAAAGGAAGAGAAGCCATCCCAAACTCAGCAGAGGAAAAGAAATAACCAAGACCAGAGCTTTAGATAAGAAAATAATTATAGAGAAGATTAATGGAAAAACAGTTGGTTATTTGAAAAGATAACAACATTGATAGCCTCTCACTAGATTAACCACAGCAGAAAAGAAAGAACTGCAATAAACTCAATAAGAAATTAAAATGGAGAAATCACAACTGATACCATGGAAATGCAAAATATCATCTCTGAATAATATAAAAATCTCTATGCATATAAATTGAACAGATGTAATAAATAGACAAATTCTTAGAAACCCACAGCCTCCCTAGGCTGAATCAGGAAGAAATAGAATTCCTGTATAGATCAATATCAAGTATCAAAATTCAAGGAACAATAAAAACCTTCCAACAAAAACATCCAAAACCAGACGGTTTTACACTCTAATTTTACCAGACATTCAAAGAAGAACTGGTTTGCATACTACAGAAATTATTCCATAATATCAAGAAGGAAGGAATCCTCAAAAACTCATTCAACGAAGCCAATATCATATTGATGTGAAAGCCAGGAAAGGACACAACAAATAAGAAAAGTGCAGACCAATACACCTTACTAAAAGACATGCAAATATTCTCAGTAAAATCCTAGCAAACTGAAGTCAGCTGCACATCAAAAAAGAATAAATAAATAAATAAATAAATAAATAAATCCACCACAAAAAGAATATATCCACCACAACCACCCTTTTATGATAAGAACTCTTAATAAAATACACATTGCTTGGAAATATCTCAAAATTATTAAAGCCATATACAACAAACCCACAGCAAACATCATACTGAATGGGGAAAAATTGTAAGCATTCCCACTTAGAACTGGAACCAGACAAGTTCGTGCACTATCACCACTTCTATTCAATATAGTGCTGGAACTCCTAGCCAGAGCAATCAACAAAAGAAGGAAATCAAGGTTATCCATAAATGGGGGAGGTAGAAGTCAAATGATTGCTCTTTGCTGACAATATGCTCTTATATCTAGTAAATGCTAAAGATTTTGACAAGAGACTACTAGAATGGATAAACAAATTCAGCAAAATCTCAGGTTACAAAATCAACGTACACAAATCAATAGCATTCATATACACCAACAATAGTCAAGCTGAGAACCACATTAAAGACTCCATAACTTTCACAATAGTGATAAAAAAATAAAATACTTAGGAATATGCTTAAGTAAATAGGTAAAAGACCTCTACAGGCATAACTACAAAACACTCAGGAAGGAGATATTAGAGGATAAGGATGTAAACAGAAAAAATATATCATGCTCAGGAATCAGCAGAATCAACATTGTTAAAATGTGTATATATCAAAGTGATCTACAGATTCAATACTATCCCTATTAAAATACCAATGTCATTTTTCACAGATGTAGGTAAAATAGTTCTTCATTTTATATGTAACCAGAAAATACTCTGAATAGCCAAAGAAACCTTAAGCATTAAGAACAAATCAAGAAGGCCGGGTGCGGTGGCTCATGCCTGTAATCCTAGCTCTGGGAGGCTGAGGCATGAGGATCGCTCAAGTTCAGTAGTTTAAAACCAGCCTGAGCAAGAGCGAGACCCAGTCTCTACTAAAAATAGAAAGAAATTAATTGGCCAACTAAAAATATATACAGAGAATTAACTGGGCATGATGGTGCATGCCTGTAGTCCCAGCTACTTGGGAGGCTAAGGCAAGAAGATCGCTTGAGCCCAGGAGTTTGAGGTTGCTGTGAGCTAGGCTGATGCCATGGCACTTTAGCCTGGGCAACAGAGAGTGAGTCTCTTCTCCAAAAAAAATCAAGAGGCATCAATTTACCAGACTTCAATGTATATTACCAGGCTATAGCCAAAACAGATGGTTCTGGCACAGAAACAGGAACATATACGTATGGATTGGAACAGATGACCCAAATATGAAAGCATCTTCATATTGCCATCTGATCTTTGACAAAGCAGATGAAAAAAAAAAATATATATATATATATATATATATATATATATTGCGGAAAAGAATCCCTGTTCAACAAGTGGTGCTGGGAAATTGGGATAGCCACTTGTAGAAGACTGAAACAGAATCCACACCTCCCACCTCTCACTTCTCACAAAAAATAATTCAGACTTAAACCTAAGACATAGAATTATAAGGATTCTAGAAGAGCTTGGAAAAACTCTTATGCACATCAGTCTAGGCAAAGAATTTATGAGGAAAACCCAAATCCAATCACAGCAAACAACAAAATTAATGAATGGGAGTTGATTGAACAATAGAGCTTCTATACAGCTAAGGAAACAATCAATAGAGTGAATATACAACCTACAGAATGGGAGAAAATATTTCCATGCTACACATCTGGTAAAAAGTTGATAACCAGTATTTATAAAGAACTCAGCAAATCAGCAAGGAAAAAATTAAACAACTCCATATATAATGGGGAAAATAAATTAACAGAACCTTTTTATAAGAAGATCAACTAATGGACAATTAACATATAATAAAATTCTCAAAGTGTCTAATCATCAGGAACATGCAAATAAAAGCCACAATGAGATATCACCTTACCCCAGTGAGAATGTTTTTTATTAAAAAGTCCTAAAACATCAGATGCTGGTTTCAATGTGGAGAGAAGGGAATGCTTATACACTGTTGGTGGGACTGCCAACTAGTTCAACCTCTATTGAAAATAGTATGGAAATACCTCAAAGAACTACAGTAGACTTACCATTTGATCCAGCAGTCCCATTATTGGGTATTTACCCAAAGGATAAAAGGTCATTTTATCAAAAATACATGTGTACTTGAATGTTTATTGCAGCATAATTCACAATCACAAAGATGTGGAATCAACCCAAGAGCCTATCAACACATGAATTAATTAATATAATGTGGTATAGGTACACTATGTAGTACTATTCAGCCATAAATATAGTGTACTAATACCTTTTGTACCAACCTGTATGGACATAGAGACCATTCTTCTAAGCAAAGTATCACAAGAATGGAAAAACCCACAGCACATGTATTCATTATTAAATTGAAACTAATTGATCAACACCCACATGCACATATGGTAGCAAAACTAGATGGAAACCAAATAGGGGATAGGGGTGGAGGAGATGTGTAAATTTACACCTAATGGATACAATGCACACTACTTTGGTGATGGGAACATTTATAACTTTGACTCAAACTGCACAAAAGCAAATCGTGTAATCAAAACATTTGTACCACTGTAATAGTCTGAAATTTAAAAAAAATGTTAAACTTACTTCTTTACTGACATACCTGCAAGATCATCTAGTATGCTAACATATCTCATGAATTTTGGTGAGGTGACTGAGAATGGATTATAGTGTGCAATGTTTCCGAACTTATTTGATCATGGAAAACCCTTTTATGGGTAATATCCTGAGGTACTAAGTTTCCAAAGAAGGCAGTTAGGAAAGCACTACTTTCTGCTGTTCCTTCTTTGTGGGAATTCTGATTTCATTGGAAATCTGAAAGTCTGGAAGCCTTCATATATTAAAGGAATAAGCGTGTCACTATAGTGCCTGTGAGAGGCTAATGAGGAAGGTGTTACGGGGCAGGAGACTTTCCAAGTTATACTTAGGATCATAACTGAAGCCTTTCCTGCTCACTTACAGGGGTAGCTCTAGTGTGTGGATTTCATATGCAATCTGTAGAGAGATCAAAACACTGTATGTCATAATGGAATATTTTCATAGACAAAAATATGTTTGTGTTTGCACTCAAACCAGTTAAATGTGGTGCTGTTAGGCCACAATATGTCTTAAGCTAATGCCTGTGTGGGTCAGCCTCAAAGAGCTTTCTGCTCACATCAGAAACCAGATTTTGGACATGAAGCCTAGGCCTTTTAGTTCTAATGCTTTGCCAGATGGATAATAAGACACAGATGATGACACCTCTTAAGTGTCCCCTAGGGATAAGTGTTCACAAAAAGGAGAAAGATACTAAAATGAAGTGCCCCTGAAAATTCTGTTTGAATACATGCCCTTAACAAATGTTTCTGACATGTCCTATAAGCATTTTCTAATCTTGCATGTCAAGTCAGTAAAGTCTAGACATATATTCAATATATGGAATCAGGAATGAAGGTTTCCTTGAGCCCAGGTATTTAGACACATGAAACATGAGTATTTATCCTTTTATGTCAGGCACAATAAGAATGGCATTCCTAATATTTTACTCCATAGCATTTCAATCATGGGTGATACCTATAAGCAATGGGGGAGGTTGGTTATTAATATATTCTATTACAAGCAATGCGTTTCATTTAGTACAATGTATCCAAAGTGTAAAAAAAAAAAAATATTTTGTTGGATGGAGGGTAGGCGGGAGTGGGGAGGAAGTGTAGAGTTGCATAATGTGGGCCCTGCATGCCACCTGGGGACTGGACTCACTTGAAGCTCTGGCACGTGGGGGGGGGAGGAGTGGTAGGGGCAATGTATGTAATCCTAACAATATTTGTGCCCCCTTTATATGATGAAATAATAAAAAAAAGAAAAAAAAACAAATGAAACTATTTTATTTTTTGTTGGAAGAATACCCAAAGGCTCTTGAGCCTAAGACCTTTCTCTCTTCTCTATAGCAAATAAATTAATTTTAAAAATATTAAAGTCTGTACAATTAAGATACCTTTTGGATTTATTCTGATGCACACATTATACATACACACACATTCTAGAAAACCTATGCACCATTTAAAATATATGCATTGGTCTGCTTGAGTTCTAGATAGACACAATCAATTCCTTTACTTTCATTTTATTATGTCTTTGTCTCTTTCATAAGCATGCATAGGAAAAGTAAATCAAATACCTTAGGGAATACAAGGCCACTCTTTGTGAAGGAAGTGGCTATTATATTCTAGCCAAGTTGACACATAAAATTAACCAGCAGAGTTCATCCTTTGTCAACTTAGAACCCATTTGTATTATTTTAGAGCATCTGTAAAACAGGCCTGCATTTCCACTTCCTCAGTCAACTGGTCATAAGGAACTATCATGAGGCCACAAAGGTGAGCTGGGAGAGAGAATGTAATGCAGCAGGAGTGGGGACCATGGCTGTTTGGATTACTTCTTCGTGTAAGTTATTTATATCTTTAGGGACTAATTGAACCTGATTTTATATATACTGTTTCCATTTCATGATTTAGTATTGCTGTGCATTCTCAACTTTATGGCTTGGTGTGTCAGAAAATACCCAGTTCATGGTAAGCAGCTAAGATCAAATGAAAACTTGATTACCTATGATTAAGCATTCAATATCTATTGAGGCCCAGTAATAAACCAAATGCTGTTTCTCAAAAAGAGAGTAGTTATCTACAGCGGATGATAGGACATCACACCAGGAATGTGGTTATGCTCTGCCAGAGGTCTGTCCTGTGATTCAGATATAGAGGCCTGCCAAAGACTCCAAACAGCATCTGTATTCACCACTGACACTTCAAGAACCATTGGATCTATGGGATCATATCGCCCAAGTGGCAAAGCATCTTGCACAGCAGTCTGGACCTATTGCAGAGCCTTCTCTTGTCCTGGGACCCACTCAAAACTAGCAGTTTTTTATGTCACTTAGTACAGAAAGACTACATCCACAAATGGATAAATTGGTTTGATAACACATCGAAATGGGAATATGTTACCTCCAGGCATTGTGCCTCGTGATGTAAAATGGGCCAAATGCAATAAATTATCTTAATCTTCAGAAGGGCTATCTTGATATACCATAGACCATTGGACCACTAGACATTTTATTGAGATGAAACACCCATGAATTTTTGTTGGATTTATTTTTACCCTCTGACATACAAATGTTTATCAATAAGTCTAGAAAAGTTGGCACATCTTGCTCAGTAGGTCCAATCAACATAATATTATCAATGTAATATACCAACAATATCATCTCAAAAAGAAAGGTAATTGAGGTCTCTGTGGACTAAATTATGACATAGGCCTCCAAAGTTGATATATCCTGGAGGTAGGATAATGTATTAACTTTCTAGGGCTGCCATAACAAAATACCACAGAGTTCTGGAGGCTAAACATTGAAGATCAAGGTTTCAGCAGGTTTGGCTTTTTCTAAGGCCTCTCTCATTGGGATGCAGATGGCTATCTTCTTGTTATGTATTCATGTGGTCTTTCCTTTGTTTGTGTGCATCCCTGGTATCTCTTTTTTGTTCAAATTTCTGCTTTTAATAAGGACATCAGTCAGACTTGATTAGGGCCAATCCCAATGACTCCATTTTAACTTAATCTTCATAGACGCTATCTCCAAATACCTTCATATTCTGAGGTACTGAGAGAGGACTTCAACATATGAATTTGGGGAGTGGTGGAAAAACATCAGCCCATATCAGACAGTAAAAGTATATTGCAAACTACTTACTGTGCTCTTTACTAGCAGGTGTTGAAATAAATATTTACCAGATGTATATCTCAAAGTTCTTTAGAGAAACAGAAATGATAGGACAACCTTAAATTTCCATTCAATGGAATAATTAGTGGGTTTTCTGATGGAATCATTCCTCCTTCTCTGACCAAGATCTCTAAGCCTGAATAGCACAAAGTTGCATAAACAGGAAAGCAAAAATTTTGTTAGTGGATTGTTAGTGGTAATAGTGAGTGGTACTATTACAATTTTCACCCCTTGGTTCCTGTAGCCATAAACTATGCCAATGAGAGAAACAGCACTATAAATTGAGTGCTAATTTAGAGTATATACAACTTCCTGGAGAACTTTGCCTCAGTCCTACAAGGTATTTCGATCTGGTTAGTGCTATAAATAAGTCTATAGAAAGCAATTTCACAGTTCTATCAAGCTAGGTGCTTCAGGATTGTGGGGAATATGGTAAGACCAGTGAATTCCATGAGAAGGGGCCCCACTGTTGCATTTCTTTTGCTATGAAATGGGTTCCTTGATCAGAAGCCATAATTGTGGATAAAGTATTTTATAAATCCATGGGTGTAGTTTGTGAAAAAGCATTGTATGCGGGGATGGCAAAATCATATGCAGAGTAAATATCTATTCTAGTAGAAACAAAATACTACCCCTTCCATGATGGAAGTGGCCCAATGTAATCAACTTGCTTATCACTCCAGGAAATTGTACCTTATTGGGGACTCAATGTTGATCTCTGCTGATTTCAGAGTGGACACTGAGCACTGGCTGTAGCCATGTCAGATATGATGAATGGTAGTCCGTGTTGCTGACCTGATGTATAAACTCCATCCCAGTTATTCTTTTCATAAGGAATGGGAGATGACAGAGGAGACTGAGAAAGCAGACTAGCTAGTATCCATGGAATGAATTATCTTGTCCACTTGCTTATTAAAATCCTTCTCTGCCAAGGAGAGATCCTTCTCTGTCACCTTTTGGTAACCATTCACATAGAAGAACACATATATTTTTCACATTTTTGCCCATTCATAAAGTAAATACTTCTATCCATATATTTCTTTCACAGATTTTTTTTCACCACTTCTCCAATTGTGTTTCTTCCAAGTCCATGACCATCTAGCCAAACCATTAACCAGAGCATATTAATCAGTATATAATTGCACATGTGGCCATTTTTTCTTTCAAGCACATGACAAAACAGACACACTAATAGAAGTTCTGCCCACCTGCAACATGTTTCTTCCCCAATGTCCTTAGAGATGTCTCATAGGGGGCCTGTAGTGCTGCAGCTGCCTGCTTTCGGGTTGTAACTGCATATCCTGCAATGGTATCTGTATACCAGTCCCAAGTCTTCTCTTCCTCTGTGAACTGATTATAGAGAACTCTCCAAGAGGTCACAGGTGCAGGCTGGGAGAGAGGGCAGTGTAGCAGGAATGGAGACCATGGATATTTGAGCTACTTCTTCATACAACTTAATTGTGCCTTCAGGGCCTGATAAATCCAATCACATGCATACCATTTACATTTTATTTAAATTTATTTAGTTCATAATATAATAGGGGTACAAATATTGTTAGGGTTACATACATTGCCCCTACCACTCCTCCCCCCCCCACATGCTAGAGCTTCAAGCGAGTCCAATCCCCAGGTGGCGTGCACGGAACACATTATGTAACACTACACTTCCTCCCTTCTCCCGCCTGCCCTCCATTCAACAAAATATTTTTTTTTTTACACTTTGGATACATTGTATAACTTTACCTCTCCCTAAGAAGGGTTAGAGGTATCCCCTTCCCCCCCACAATGCTCTCCACATCCTTATGATGTCGGTCTTGCCCCCCTGCCCCGAAACCCTGGGGAACACTACCACCATTTGAGCACCATAGTTTTAAGCAGTCAGTACCAATTTGATGATGAGTAGATGTGGAGCCCTTTTTCCATATCTTGTGTTGCTTCACTTTGGATAACAGGCTTAAGCTTAATCCAGGATAGCATAAACGGTGTTAGCTCACTGTCGTTTCTTAGGATTGAATAATATTCCATTGTGAGCATATACCACATTTTAGTTATCCACTCATGAATTGATGGGCACTTGGGTTGTTTCCATGACAGTGCAATAGCGAATAGTTAAATCAGCCTGGTATTGGCAGAAGAATAGAAGCATCGATATCTGGAATAGATCTGAGATACCAGAGATGAAACCATCAGTATACGGTAACCTAATCTTTGATAAACCAGACAAAAATATACAATGGGGAAAAGAATCTCTCTTCAATAAA
>CAUYPO010039059.1:0-32325 GCA_963574435.1 Cheirogaleus major
GCGTTCGTTCATCTGTGGCTATTGACTATAGTCGATGCTGGTAGCGAAGTGGTTAAAAAGTAAAGCAGATGACCCTTCACGGCATGGGTGGGCCTGGTCCAATCAGTTGAAGGCCTTCACAGAATGAAGAATGAGCTTCCCAAAGCAGGAAGGAATTCCGCCAGCAGTCTGCCCTTGGACTTGAACTTCGACTCTTTCCTGGGTCTCCAGCCTACTATGCAGATTTTGGATGTAATAACCCTCCATAATCACATGAACCAATTCCTTAGAATCTCCCGCTCTTGCTGTCTCTACAATGCACCCTATTCCGTTTCTCTGGAGAACTCTGCCTAATATGTGTGCCAGGGACTCTGCGTATGTTTCCTCACTCACAACAGCCTTATGAAGTAAGTACTGCCATGCCCCCATTTTGCAGATGAGGAAACTGAGGTACTAAGAGGTCAAGGGACTTCCCAAGGGTGTGGTGGTATTGCTGGGATGTAAACCCAGGTCTGTCTGATTCCAAGAACCATTCTCTCTTTCACCCAGACACCCACACCTGTGCCGAACTGCCTCGGGGAGGCCTGTTCAGCCGACCAGGTGACTTGGAGGGGAGCCACTGGCCAGCTAGCTTGAGCCAAGAATCTTGAGCCCAAGCCCATGCAGGCCAGCCGACTTGGAGGGAGAAAAAATGCGTGTCCCGGACTGTCTCCACCTGCAGATAACGTGCCAGGCCACACGGCACCCCCAGGCACAGAGGGCAGCACCCCGGGTGCCGCAGGCTGGAGCCACAGCAGGGAAGGGTGGCACCTGCATTTGTAGTCGAGGGACCTGTAGGCTCTGTTCATGTGTTCGAATGAATGGTGTGACTTACATTAGCAGAGGTGACTAGTCACTGGCTCAGTGCTTCACCTGCCTAGTGTCATAGAGCTCAGCAGTGACCTTACCAAGTCACTGTGGCTACTGGAGGTCGGAGGTGGAGTGACAAGCCAAGGCCATGCAGCTGGTTAGCAGGAAGGCCGGGGTTTGCACCCGGGTCTGTGGGTGCCCCCGGCCTGTGCTCCTCGGCACCTGCTCCGATGGCTGCTCGACTTCCGAGCTCCTCTCCCACGGACGTTTCATCCTGCCCTGTCCCAACCTGCCCCCGGGCCTCCTTTCTCACTAGGGCCAGGGGGACTCACAGCCACGACTCACTTTCCCCCTCTGCTCTCCCTCGTCCCCCAGACTTGGGGCTGGCAGCCCTCGAGGGCCCCGTGCCTGCTTGGGGACCCGGGGCCTCTTTGCACAGTCACCACAGTCAGTCCCCGTGTCTGCGGTAGCCCAAGGAGCCCCTTCATTTCCCTGCTGTGGCCGGGGGCCCGCCACGGCCCGGGGTTGGGAGCGTGAACCATTTGACTGAGGCCGGACGTCCTTGCCGGTGCTGGCCGCGGCTGCCAGCCGAGCGTGCACGCTAAGGAAATGAGGGGCCACCTGTGCCGGCGCCTGGCCACCAGGCCGACCTGGAGCCCCCGAGGGCCAGAGGGAGCGGCAGGATGCAGACCACCTCTTTGGGGAGTCGCCTCTTCAGTCTCGTTCACCCACCCACCATGCATCACCACGATCCCTGCGCGCTCTGAAATGGGGACAGCCACCATCGCTGGCACACACAGCCTGGGTGCCAGGCATTGTGCCAAATGCCGTGGACATCCTAGCCTTGGATCCTCATAGCGACCCCTATTTACAGATGGGGAAACTGAGGCACCGAGAGGTCGAGTAATGAGTACAGCAGTAGGAAATGAGTCCCACGTCTCTGACCGCCAAGCCTTGGGTTGGAACCGCCAGACAGACCTGGGCTCCGACCCCCCACCTGCCCCCACCCCAGCCTCAGCTCCCTCCGGGGGCGGAGGTCAAATGAAGTGTCTTCAAACAGAGCGCCGTGTCCCGAGTCCTGCCGCAGTGGGGCGCGCGGGAGATGTTCACCCCGCTTCCTGCTGGCTGCGTGCGCGCCAGGAAAGCGGGAGCTCACCTGCTCCCGGCCAGGTGTTCCCGCTGGTCACCGTGGACCCCGCCAGCCTGTGAGGGAGGTGGTATCTTACTCCCATTTCACGGATGAGGAACTGAGGCTCGGGGAAGGTGGAGAGAGACCTGCCCAGTAAGAGCAGGACTTGTCCCTGACGGCCGCACCGGCACCCCCGGTCCTGGGTCCTCGCAGGAGTCCAGCGGCCTCCTGGGTGCCTGTGCGAGGGGGCACTGCCCATGCTGTGGTTCCGAGCACGACCGGCCAGCCTTGTCCCCCCTTTCCCAGGTTGCTGACAGCCACCCTGGTGGTAGAGCAGGTGCCACCCGACACTCCGGTGCCCCAGGGACGGCAGAAGGCTGTCCCAGGCCTGTGCCGTGCCTGCCTTCAGCCCTCGGCGCCCAGGCATTTACCCCCAGCCCTCGAGCACTCGGCTCGCAGGGCCGGAGGGAGCTGACGTTCCGCTGGCACCTGCTCTGGGCACGCACGGGGCAGGGGCAGGCGTTGGGAGCACAGCGAGGGAGATGCCTGGGGGAGGTCGCACGGCAAGTGGCAGAGCCCGGACTGGAACCCCGGTAGGTCAGACCAGGGAGTCAAGAGTCACGCAGAGTCACAGAGCCCAGGCTTTTACTGGGGCTAAAACTGAGGGTCCCCTGCCCGTGGCATGCCAGGAAGCAGGCCATCGGCACCGCAGGGTAATCTCTGCTGTTGTTCCCTGAGCAGGTGCGCAACACATTAACCTCATTTAATCACTGTTTGCGGTGGCTGTGGCCATCTTACAGGCGAGCAAGCGGGGAGCAGTCAAAGCCTGCTGGTTGGCCCCTGTCCCCTGGGCCAGGCGGGCCCTCCACTCCCTGTCCCCATCTCAGCCCTTACGCCCCCAGCATGGGCTCCTTGAACCTCTTCCTCCCTAGGCTGAACATCCCCACTTCCTGCAGCTGCTCCCTCCCTCCCCAGTTTCCAGATCTTTGTCCTGTCACCTTCTGGGGGCCCAAGGAGTGGAGTCTAGAGTTGTTCTGAACTGGGATCCTGGCTGTGCTACCTTGGCTGAGTCACATCACCTCTCTGAGCCTCATTCCCTTGTGTGAAATGAGGATATAATGATAGTACTCACCCCTGCAGTTATGAGGAGGACTGAGTGATCTAACACATGAAAATGAACTTAGCGCTGAGCCTGGTGGCCAGGAAGAGGTCAGTCAACATGAGCCAATACTTTTACAGCCATCCTCCCAAGTGAGGTCTGATCACCACATCACATGGCAGGACTGTCACCTCCCTTGTTCTGGATTATCTGCTCCTTTTGATATAACCTTAAATTTAAGATGCCTTACACTAAAGCAATGGAATGAGCTCTCGAGTGCAACAAAACTGGGTCCAAATCCCAGTGACCTTGTGCAAGCCATTTAACCTCCTGAGGCTTGGTTTCCTCATCTGTACAATGGGAATAAAAATCCTTCACAGAACTCTGGTGAGCAGGTGCAGAGATGTTTGAAAGCATTACAGAAGCTCCACAAAGGTTGCTTCCTTTCCTTTAGGCTTTAGGGACTGTCACCCTTTTGGCTCTTACTGAGCTTGTGGTCATTTGAAACCTCCAGATCTTTTTCTGGTTGAGACTCAACCTGTTCAATGTCACCCAGCAAAGTTTGGTGAGGAGGCTTCAGTGGATCTCTGGGCTCAAGAGGGTGTCCCAACCACAGCAGAGTCCCTTCCTCAGGCCTTAGCTGGCCCCTGGGTTCCCGGCTGCTGGGAAGGCTGATGAGGCATAGGGGCTGCCCCTCTCCCAGACCTTCCTGGGGGAGGCCCTGCTTGCCCGTCTCCCCACCCTAAGCCAGATTGGAGATTTCCAGCCCAATCTTGTCCCCAGTAGGGAGCGCTGGTGGGAGACAGAGAGAGGGATGGGGGCAGAGAAGTGAATGGAGACAGGTCAGAGGGCGGGGCGAGGAAGAGGAGCCCCTGCTGCCCCCAGTCCCCAGGGTCAGCCCCCCTCCAACCGCAGGGCAGCCCCCCCGGCCAACACACTGGGGGGCTCATCTCCGTGAGCACCAGGGCAGGCAGATGCCAAGGCAAATGGGCGGCTTCTGGGCTTGCCGCTTCCACGACTCTCCCGTCCCCCCCACCCACGTACTTTGCATGTCTGTCACGCTGTCCCTTGGCAGCTGGTGGCCACGCAGGTATGAGCACGGGGCCTCGGCCCAGGACCGGGCCATGAGGGTGATGGGTCCGTTTGGCCACCCCGGGGCACATGCCGAGTGTGGGGCACTGAAGGAGCATCGCAGGGACGGGTGTTCCGGGCATTTGTCCTCAGGGCGGCATCCGCGCGCCCCTCCTGGGTAATCCGCAGCGATCGCCTCAGCCCAGGGCTCTGTGTTGAGCTCCATGCGCTGGCGACGCTTGGATTTGCGCACACGGCTGCGTTTGCTGAGTGTGTGTTAGTGTGCAGGGCTTGTGTCAGAATCTCAAAACCGCCCTTGCACCACCAATGTTGAGAAGCACCGAGTCCATTGTACAGATGGCGAGACTGAGGCCCAGAGAATGGAAGTGACTTGCTCAAGGGCAGCCTGCAAGTTGGGGCAGGGCTGGGCCAGATGCCAGGACCTGGGCTCCAGCTAGTGCTGCTGCTTCAGATTTTGTTCTTCAGCGAGATCGCCCGTCCGTGCCGACAGCCCACGCTGAGAAGCTCGCCCTGTCAGTGGGACAGCTTTGTATATCAGCCACTGAGGGCAGAACACTCCCAAGTCATACAGCACGGGGGTTAAGAGCTTGTGAAGTTCTGGCTTAACCTATTAGCTGTGTGACTCTGGCAAGTTGCTTAGCCTCTCTGAGCCTCATCTTTAAAATGGGAGCAAAAATGGCTACTTTGCAGAGTGGTTGTAAGGATTAAATGATACACTGCGTGTGAAATGCTTGGCACCGTGCCTGGCATGTAACGCACTCTGGAAAATGTGCTATTTATTGTTATTATAACTCTTCGTACCCCCTCGGTGTCTGGCAGGGCAGGCGACTGTAGCCCTGGAGGCCCCTAGAATGCCACCCTAGAATAACCCGCAGGGGCCCCGATCCCAGCAGGCCAGCGTGGCTGTGGTCTGGGGCACGTGGTACAGGAGACAGCAGGCTGGAGAGGCTGGAAAGGCCCCGGATGAGTGAGCCGGGGCCCGGCTGGGGAGGCCTCGAATGCCAGGACTAGGAGCTCAGACTTGACCCTGCAGGTGACAGGGAGCCCGGGGAGGTGTTAGAGCAGAGAAGCCACAGGCCAAGAGCTGTGTTGCGGGGATTCAAACAGCACAGGGCTGATGTAAAGGTCCAGAAAGGAGGTGATGAGGGTCTGGCAGGGGGTGTGGAAAACGGGGAGTCTGGTGGGAACCCTAGGGCAGAGGTGAGTCGGCACCAGGTGGGGAGAAGGGCAGTGAGAAGAGGACCCCCCATTGTACAGATGAGGAAACTGAGACCCGGAGAGCAGAGAGGCCCAGAACCCACACCTCCAGACGCCCCATGCAGGCGCTTCCTTGTGTTTTAGGGGTATCCTCCCCCCCCACACTGGTTTACAAAGGCCCAGAGAGGGTCAGGGACAGACCCGAGGTCACACAGCAAATCCTGAGTCTTTCTGCAGCACCAGGAGACCTCTCCCTGCTGTTTTAAAGGTCCAAAGGATGACCAACTTCACCCCAGGAGAATTCGGGCAAGGGAGGGGTGCTCCCCCAGCTCTGGAGCTGCTGACGACATCCGGCATCCTTCAGGGTAACTTCGAGAAGCTTTGGGGTGCAGAGCCGCTGGTGCCCTGTGACAGCTCATTCCATTCCCAGAACGGACAACCTCGCACTTTGGCAAACTCACCTTCCTCCAGGGTCTGCTCTGCACCCCGCATTTCGCACGGGCCGTTTTGTTTAATCCCCACATGAATCCCAGGCAGCTGGAGTTATCACCCCTATTTCTCAGACTGGGCCCCGAAGGAGGCGCTGGGCCTGGCCGCGGCGTTGTACCTGAAGTCTCTGCCCATCAGAGCCTCAGGACCCAGCAGCCGGGATGCGCCTGGAACAGACCCTACCTGCGCCCCGCATCATATGCCGGGTCCCCCAAGGCTCCTGCAAGGCCACACTTTGTCAGGGCTGGAAAGGAACAAAGCAGCGTATGTGGCCAAGGGTCTGATTCAAGTGGGTCCCTAATTCACTGGCACCATCGCCCTCCCTCTGACTCCTTAGGGGTGGTCACCTTTGACTTTGGGAATTTTCAACTTTGCATTTTGCCAACATTCCTGCCCCTTGGCGTGGGGCCTGAGGGGGGCACATGCAGAGGGGACTCACTCCGCAGAGCTGACTGACCTGCTGACGGCTGACAGGTGGCGCCGTCAGAGAGAGCGAGACCACGTCCTCACCCCCGATTCTCTCTGCCGCCGCTGTGCACCGAAAGCACTGACGCCGTGGTGTAACACTGGGTGGCAATGAAGTGCCAGCCCTGGAGTCCGACTGTGTGGCTTGAGCCCCAGCTCTGCTAGCCATGCAGCCTAGGGTGGGTTTCTTAACTTTTCAGTGCCTCAGTGTCCTCATCTGTGAAATGGGGTACTAGTCCCAGTTATGGGGAGCATTAAATGAGATGATGGATGCCCGCGCTCAGTGCGATGCCCGGTTCTTGCTGACAATGGCCACTACTTTTTGAACACCTCATGGCTCAGGTGCCACATGGACATCACCACATGCTGGGCGCAACCTGGCTGGGCTCGAAAGCTCGGGCTCTTTTTGCCACCCTTGTCTGTCTCCTGAGAGCACTTCTGTCCTTTATTCCGGAAATGTGTGAACCGTCAGGGAGATGGGACCTGTCCTCGAACAAGTGGCAGAAGGCTGAGGTGCGGCCAAGTTACCAGGATGTTCTCTCTCCCTCCAAATGGGGCTCTCCTAGAGCACCCAGGCCCCGCTGTGGTCCCAGAAAGGATCATCCTAATTCCTGCCCCCTTTCCTGCCCCCAGGGCCCTCGGACCTCTCCACCTGTCCCCGGTGCCCCGCGGTCAGTGGCAGGGCCATCGCTATGTAAATGTCTGTGCAAATGTCCTGGTGTCAACCAGCCAGCTCTCCAGTGAGGCAGGGCCGCCTCCTGAGCCCCACACTTCCTAGCCATGGGGCCCTGGGCAAGGATGGTCTGCTCCCTGCTCCTCCTGCTGCAGGTCCTGGCCGAGCCGGCTGAGAACTCGGACTTCTACCTGGCTGGAGATTACCTCCTGGGCGGCCTCTTCACGCTCCACGCCAACGTGAAGGGCACAGTCCACCTCAACTACCTGCAGGTGCCCAAGTGCAAGGAGTGAGTCTCCAGCGTGAGGCTGGAAATGGTGGCTGGGGTGGGGTGGGAGGCCAGGGCTGGCCCTGTGGTCCCCGGGAGCCAGGCCAGGACTGAGGGCTCAGATCGCTCCTCCCCACTCTTTGCCAGGTCCCCTATTCTGGATCCACCCCGCCGGTCCCCAGGGATGACCCACGCAATCCACTTTACCAAATCTTCGGCAACTGTGTTCCGGAACACAGACCTGGGTCGTCCCAACGTCACATTTCTTTATAAAGAGTTACAGGATGTTTGAGCCTTGAGGGGTCTTAGACACCATCAAAACCACCCCATCCACTTTGGCAACTGGGGGACTCCTCGATGAGTCTGAGCCAAGGCCTGGTCTAAAAATCTTTGGGAGGCAGAATGTGGTTTTTCTGTAGGAGGTTCTCAGACTGGAAGGGGAGGTTTGCATTTCCCCAGGGCTGTGGTTGGGTGGGTAGGGCTGCCAGGACTGGGGGGCATTGCCTCACCTCCTCTGTGAGCCCATCGGGACGGCAGCATCACTTGGAGATTGGATGGGTCATCTTTATGCAAGGATGAAGGCTGGGACATGGAGCCAGCCTGGGACTATAAAATAGTGATGACTTCGTTCAGAGAGGGCGAAGGTATTCCGGGAGGCAGGGAGAAGGGAAGGAGAGTACAAAAGCTGACGAAGGGCTGACTATAAGAAATGCACCATTTATGACACTGGAAGATTCTATGCTGGTTTAAGAATGCCGAGGGTAGTGGTGCCAGTGACGGTGCTGAGCACGGGGTTGGATTTTCTGAACGTGTGAGAATGGCGGGGAGTGTAATGATGGTGATGGTGGTGGTGAAAGTGGTGGATGCTGATAATGTTGGTAACAGTATTACTGTCATCATGAAACACTGGTGATCATGAAAATGGCGACGAGTATGGCAGTGATGGTGGTGATGGTGGTCATGGTGGTCATGGTGATGATGGTGGTGGTGGTCATGGTGATGATGGTCATGGTGATGATGGTGGTCATGGTGATGATGGTGGTGGTGGTCTTGGTGATGATGGTGGTGGTGGTGACGGCTGTGGTGGTGGCGGTGATGGCAGTCACAAAGATGCGGTGACGATGAGGGCAGTGGCAGTGATACTGGCAATAGGGATAAGGGTGATGATGGTGACAGTGGTGACGGTGATTTGGAGGTTGCAGTGGGTGATGGTGGTTTCGCCAGTGGACATCAGTAGAGCGGCGATACAGATTGTAGGGATGGTAGTGAAGGTGGTCACATGGATCTTAGTGTCAGTAGTGGCCATAGGGATGATGGTGACCCTAGAGATGTGCGTGGTGACAATGATGTGGTAAAATGCCAGAACCTTCTGGGGTGGCTCCTTCGTGGCCAATGCCTTGGCTTTCCTGTGGCAGGGAGGAGGAGCAGGCTGGTTCTCCCATCCCCTTCCCTCCTCACTCTGGACCTGCTCCCACCTCACCCCCCTGCGGCCCCTCCAGGTACGAGATGAAGGTGCTGGGCTACAACCTCATGCAGGCCATGCGCTTCGCGGTGGAGGAGATCAACAACCACAGCAGCCTGCTGCCCGGCGTGCAGCTGGGCTACGAGATGGTGGACGTGTGCTACATCTCCAACAACGTGCAGCCGGTGCTCTACTTCCTGGCGCAGGAGGACTACTTCCTGCCCATCAAGGAGGACTACAGCCACTACGTGCCCCGGGTGGTGGCTGTCATCGGCCCTGACAACTCCGAGTCCGTCATAACTGTGGCCAACTTTCTCTCCCTCTTTCTCCTTCCACAGGTGAGGCCCCTGAGCCCCGCAGAAGGGGCTGGGGAGGGACCTGAGGGGTGGTTGTCCAGAGGGCTCAGTAGCCCCTGTCTCCATGGATCATGGGGCGGGGGTAGGATGAGAAGCAGGGCCGACACGTCAACCCCCACCTTGAGAAGGCAGCCCAGCCTATGGGTAAGAGCTCAGGCTTTGGAGGCAGACTGACCTGGGCGTGCATCTTGCACTGAGTCTTGGCCACTGTGAAGTCTTCGGCGAATCTCTTAACTCTTCTGAGCCTCAGTTTCCCCACCTATAAAGTGAGATGATAAGAGTTCCATCCCAGGACTGTCTAAAGATTAGAACTTTCAACCTGGGTACGAGTTTCTAGCACACGGTAGTCAATGGTGACAGCAACATATCGCTAGCATGTAAAGCATTTTGCACAGGAGATAAAAAACTCAAAGAGCTCAGTATTATTCTGTACAATTGCCTAGCACACGGTCTGCCTCGCAGTAGGGCCTCAACAAAAGGCCACTGGTATTACTACTGTTATTCTAACTATGATCACCATCATGATTGAAAGCACCTAGCCCAGTACTGGTATTGAGTATCTGTTAATTAAAAGAGCAACTAGCGTAAGACTCGACACATAGTAGGTAGTCACAAATACTGTAATTGTTGCTATAATTTTTATTATGCAAAGCACCTACTGCAGGATCTGATACATAGTAGGTACTCAATAAATGTTAATATTTTGACACAAAAGAACGAGTCTAGGACTGAATTCAGTTTTTCATTCATGTAACAAACATTTATTGAGCACCTACTGTGTGTCAGGTACTGTCGTAGGTGCTGGGATACAGCTGGCAACAAAACAAAGACCACTGCCCTCACGAAGCTTCTCTTCTGGTAGGGAGAGCTAATACGTGTAAATGAATGAGTGGTGCAGGGTGTTAGAAGGCGGGATGTGCAACAGATAAAAGCAAAAGTGGAGCAGGGTAGAGGGGATCGAGCAGTCGGTGGTGGGTACAGGGAGATTGCAATTTTCAACAGTGTGGTCAGGCGGGTCTTACTGACACCTGGACAAAGATTGAGGGAGGAGAAGGAGGGAGGGAGCTATGTAGGGTCTAGGAGAAGAGCATTCCAGGAAGAGGGTTAGCAAGTGCAAAGGCTGGGAGGTGCCCGGTTTGTTCGTGGAACTAGGTGAGCAGAACTGGGGCCGGGGGGGAGAGGGTAGGACACGAAATCAGAGAGGCGAGTGCCGGGCAAACAACGGAGCCCCTTAAGGGGCCAGTGAAGGACTCTGGCTTTTCCTCGGTGATATTCAGAGCTGTGGAAAGGTCCCGGGCAGAGGAGTAGCGCGACTCGACATGTGCCAACGCAGCGTCACGTGGCTGCCACGCTGAGCGTAGACGGTAGGAGGGAGGGTGGGAGGATGATGTCGCAATGCAGGCGCCGATGAGGGTGGCTGGACTGGGAGGGAGCCGGAGGGTGACAGGTACCCGATGGACACATTTTGAAGGGAGATCCAGTGGGGTGTGCCGATGCACCAAACGTGGCATGTGCAAGGATGAGTCCAGAGTTTTTGGCCCGAGGGACTGGAAGGATGGAGTCACCATCCATCGAGATGGGGAAGGTTGTGCGTGGAACAGGCTCAGAGGAGAACAGGAGTTCAGTTTTGGGCGTGTGAAGTTTGAGATGTCCGGCAGGTGGCTGCGAACATGAGGCTGAAGTTCAGGGGAGAGGTCCAGGCCAGGGCTGTACACTGGGAGCTGTCGGCGTGGGCAGGATGGGGTCACCAAGGGAAGGACCGTAGCTGGAGAAGAGACAACGACCCAAGCCTGAGCCCTGGGGTCCTCCGAGGTTAAGAGGTCATGGAGAAGAGAAGGAACCAGCAAAGGAGATGGAACACCCAGTGAAGCGGGAAGAAAACCAAGAGTGTGGCGACCTGGAGGCAGAGGGAAGAAATGTGGCTAGTCGGAAAGAAAGCGCTATGCTGAGGGACACACAGTAGGTGCTCACTGAATGTCACTAGATGATGGGAATGATAACGATGCCAGTCACCTGGCCCAGGGCTGGTTCTCACTAAATGCTACTGTGCTGGTGACCACGGTGTTCATCACTTGGCCCTGGGCATGGAACCCAGTAGGTGCTCAAAATCATGATGATGCACAGGTAAGGCACCTAGCCTAAGTCCCGACACACAGTAGGTTCTTGCTGTATACTGCCCCCTTGTGACCGCGATGCCGATGGTGTAAACCACCCAGCCCTGGGCGTGTCTCGCATTCGGTGCTCCCCAGGTAGCCCCAGGATGACCAGCGGCCCCTCCCCTCCCCCGCAGGTCACGTACAGCGCCATCAGCGACCAGCTGCGCAACAAGCACCGCTTCCCGGCCTTGCTGCGCACGATGCCCAGCGCCGACCACCACGTGGAGGCCATCGCGCAGCTCATGCTGCACTTCCGCTGGAACTGGATCGTCGTGCTGGTGAGCAGCGACGACTACGGCCGCGACAACGGCCAGCGGCTCAGCGAGCGCCTGACCGGCCGCGACATCTGCATCGCCTTCCAGGAGTCGCTGCCCGCGCCGCAGCCCAACCAGGTCATGACGCCAGAGGAGCACAGCCGCCTGGGGGCCATCGTGGACAAGCTGCAGCAGAGCTCGGCGCGCGTCGTGGTCGTGTTCTCCCCGGACCTGGCCCTGTACAACTTCTTCCACGAGGTGATGCGCCGGAACTTCACGGGCGCCGTGTGGATCGCCTCCGAGTCCTGGGCCATCGACCCGGTGCTGCACAACCTGACCGAGCTGCGCCACGCGGGCACCTTCCTGGGCGTCACCATCCAGAGCGTGCCCATCCCGGGCTTCAGCGAGTTCCGCATGCGCCGCTGGCAGGCGGGGCCGCCGCCCGGCAGGAACAGCCAGGGGGCCACCTGCAACCAGGAGTGCGACGAGTGTTTCAACACCACGGAGACCTTCAACGCCGTCCTCACACTCTCGGGGGAGCGCGTTGTCTACGGCGTGTACTCGGCCGTCTACGCCGTGGCGCACGCCCTGCACAGCCTCCTGGGCTGCGGGGAGACCGGCTGCACCAAGGAGGTGGTCTATCCGTGGCAGGTGAGGCTGAGCCGAGCCGAAGCCGGCGGCAGACTCCGCGGTTGCCATGGAGACCGCAGGGCCACCCCCTCCCCCAGGCTCTGCTCTAGTCGGCACCTGCCTTGGGGGGTTCTGGGCAAACGGGTGCGGGAGAGGCCATGGGGCGTCCCCACTTTCCTCCAGACACATAGCACCAGGAGTCCTTCTGGGTGCCAAACAAAATTCCTTTTTAAATTAACTTAACCTTCATCATCCAAGATAGTCCTCCCAGATTCAGGTGGAATTTGCTGGAAGGAAGTCCCACAGGCAGTGAGAGCCCCAGTTCTTTGTTCTTAAATATAATATTTCCTGGACTTTTCCACAGTCGGGGTCCAGCCCTGCTCATCCACGTCCCCAAACCCTGCCCCCATCTGCCCTCTTTGTTCTCCTCTTCCTTTCCTAGATCTCTCTCCCCAAGTAACTGTTCACTTCCTTAACAGAGCAATTTAGTTAGCTCTCTAAAAATCCTCTCTCTCATTCTATTTTAGTTGTACCTCTCATCCCATAATCTCAGAGCCTAACCTTGCAACCCTAAACACATCTATAAAAAAAAACTATAGTTATTCATTCAAAGGCATTCTGATGCCAGTTGGTAAAATTCGAGAAGCCAGTTTACGGTTGGGGTGGGGGGTGACAGAGGCAAGAGTCGTGGGGAGCCCAGCCAGCCTGCGCAGGCTTCACCCAGCGTCTCCACTGGCGTGAACAGTGTCATCGTGAATCAGAAAGTGATGTCCTTTTGTGCAGACCAGTGAGACCAAGATGCCCTTTGCTCTGGATGGACCCAGCCCTGCGGGGAGCACAGCTTGGTGACCTGAGTGGGCGGGACTCCAGCTGTTCCACCCAATTGCCCTACCTGGACCCAAGTGTGTGCAGGGCGCGACCTGCAAACCTGCAACCTGTATGTGGTGTCCTTATACCCCCCACCCCCACCCCAATGCTGAGTCCTGCCTCAACACCCTGTTTATTTTTGTCCTAACACATACCCCAAGTTGTTACTGTGCTTATTTGCTCTTTTATTTGTTGTCAATTTCGCAGCCCACCCCCCAGATGTAAGCCTGCGTGAGCAGGGACCTTATCAACCCTATTCAATGCTGTGTCCCAAGTTGCTGGCCCTGGGCTGGCTCAGTGAATATTTATTGAATGAATGAATGAATGAGCGCTTACTGTGCCCGGTGCTGCGCTAGAACCCCTTTATGTAAATTAGAATCCCCAGACACTCTGTGAGTAGACACCCTTACCATACCGCTGCTTTCCCGTATAAAGAGGAAGCTGAGGTTCCAAGAGGTGACAGTCACCCAGCGAGGGAGTGGCGAGGGGTGGTGGTAGGGGATGGTGATGACACAGTGCAGGGGTGAGGGGGACGGGCACCCACGAGAGGTGAGGCAGAGGGGTGGTCAGACGACTTGGGGGTCGTGCTGGGGGCTGTGCCGCCCATGGGGGGTTGCATGGCGGGAGGGTGAACCCAAGCTGGCAAATTGGGGGGTCCTGTGCTTGTCCAACTGACAGTGTTATCGAATCACAGAGGGTCAGAGTTGTGGGATCTTCTCAGAATTTTCTGGTCCAATCCCTTCACTTCACAAGTGGGGGAAGTGGGACCCTGATAGGGACCCTGCAGTCGGCCGGCCTGTCCCGGAGTCAGGACCACAGCCTGCTGCACTTGCCGCCCGCTTGCCATCCACTCTGGCTCTTCACCCTCCCCTCCCCTCCACCTCTGTGCACCCCTCAGGCGTCTCAGGTATGGCCCACCTGTCCGTACTGCGGGAGGCCGGTGGTGGTGAGCTGGGCAGAGCTTTGCAGTCAGACAGACCTGGATTGGAACCCCAGCTCTGCCACCGCTAGCTTGCAACCCTGGGCAAGTTATTTAATATCTCTGAGCCTTGGTTTCTCCTCTGTTACACAGCAGGTATATGTACCCTGCTGGGTCACTGAGAGGATTAGCACTCGTGTATGCAGATTACCTGGCGCAGAGTACAGGCTGAGTGTACTCCTCCTCTTCGTCTTCCTCCTCATTCATTTCTGACACCAGGCGCCTGGCCCCAGGACACAGTGCGGGCTGGAGAGGTGCATGGGTCGGCCCGGGCTGTGGAGCCGGTGCTGGGGTGGGGTGGGACTAGGCGAGGAAGGGGAAACAGGACTCAGACCCAAGCGGGCGGCCCCAAGATGCCAAGTGTCCGCTGATACCAGTCCAGGTCCCGCCTACTCAGGAGAACCACAGGGCGATACTTTCTGACCCCGTGGGGGTCATATCTTGGATCCCTCAGATCCCAGATCACTGCAGGGGTATGACGTGGACACCCAGGACCTCACTCCCTGAACAGGGAAGGGAGGAGGCCAGGGCTCAAACTCCCTTGGCTATCTTTCTGTCCGTCAGTCCCTGAGCTGAGCTGAGCTCTTGAGATGTAGCCCAATGGACTCTCCCATTTATGGAGGGAAAATCTAGGAGCCAGGCTGATGGAATGTCTGAGCTGGAAGCCCTTTCAGGGTCAGCCCAGCAAGGTTCAGCGATTTGCCCAAAGTCACACAGCAAATTGAGGACAGAGCTAGGACTGGAATTCAGGCCAGAGGATGTGCAAAGCATGCTCTAGATACTACCAGCTCTGCATACAGAGGGTGTGGAGGGGCTGGGGGAGATTGGAATGAGAGCTGGCCCTAAGGTGTGGGGAGACAGCAAGGACCCAGGGGGCAGGGGGAGATTCCAGCTCACCTTTGCAGGTGAGAGAGACAGTGGACTCTGGACCTCACGTCTTGAGTCCCAGAGGGATGACCGAGGGGACTTCCAGGAAGAGGAATAATAACAGCACCCCAGTAGGAAGTGGGTACTCACCGTTCCTCAGGCACTGTTCTAAGCCCCTCGCATAGATGACCTCCTTTACTGCTTCAGAGCCCGGAAGATAGAGTCGTTATTGCTCCCACTCTGCAGAAGAGGAAACCGGGGCTCAGAGAGGTTGAGCAACAAGTCCGAGCCCTCACAGTAAGTGGCAGAGCTGAGGCCTAAACCCACATGCATCTGATTCCAGAGCAGAGCTCTCAGCCACTGCCTCCCAAGCGGCCTCCTTTCTGAAGACCTCTTGCCCCCATGTCACAGAGGCGGAAATCAAGGCTAGTGGGACGGCAGACTCTCTCCCAGGTCTAGCTCTGACTCTGATGCCAGCTCCACTTCCCTTCCTTCCAACCCCCCAGCTACTTAAGGAGATCTGGAAGGTCAACTTCACCCTCCTGGGCCACCAGATCATCTTCGACCAGGACGGGGACATGCCTATGCCCCTGGAGGTCATCCAGTGGCAGTGGGACCTGAGCCAGAGTCCTTTCCAGAGCGTCGCGTCCTACTACCCCTCGCAGCGGCAGCTGAAGGACGTCGGCCACGTCTCCTGGCACACCCCCAACAACACGGTCAGCTCGCAGGGACTGGCGGGGGTGGGATGTGGGGGCT
Source organism: Cheirogaleus major (assembly GCA_963574435.1). Lineage (NCBI taxonomy): Eukaryota > Metazoa > Chordata > Mammalia > Primates > Cheirogaleidae > Cheirogaleus > Cheirogaleus major. The sequence continues at coordinate 15,568 of CAUYPO010039059.1, forward strand.
CACGCTGGGTGGCCCTTTTCAGCAAGGAGGGTGTCTGGGGAGTCTTGGCTTATAGCTGGTGGGACCTCTCTTTGCAGGTGTGTAGCCCAGGGTCCTGTTCTGTTCCCACTGATTGAGAGCTGTGGCTGATCTGCGCTTCCCAGCTCCTTGGGACGGAGGGGCCCAGGGTACCTCTGCAAAGCAAACATGCACTGAACATGCGTGTTCCAGGACCCGTGCTAAGGACTTCAGTTCTCTCTCTCCCCCCACAGAGGGAGTGCCTGGCTGGAGTGCAGTGGCACCCTCATAGCTCACTGCAGCCTTAAACTCCTGGGCTCAAGCGATCCTCCTGCCTCAGTTCCCCGATTAGCCGGGACTACAGGCTTGTGACACAACACCCGGCTAATTTTTCTATTTTTAGTTGAGATGGAGTCTCGCTCTTGCTCAGGCTGGTCTCGAACTCCTGACCTCAAGTGATCCTCCCACTTCGGCCTCCCAGAGTGCTGGGATTGCAGGTGTGAGCCACCATGCCTGGCCAGTGCTTCAATTCTCATATCGACCACAGGGGATAGATACCACCATTCTCCCATGTTATGGATTAGGAAACTGAAGGCACAGAGAGGTTGCATGACCTGTCTGAGGCCACACAGCTTGTCCGTGGTGGAGGTTCTCTATGTCAGCATGTAGGCTACATCCTGCCATTTAACACTCGCGTTTTTGGTACGGTAGCTGTGCCTTCAACTGTGTCTGACATCTGCCAATTTAAAGAGCCTTTGTTTTGCCCTCTTTAGGTAATAGACCATCAGAATCCTTGCTGGAGTGTGGAGGGCTAGAGACCAGCCCGTACCCCCGGGGAGGGGACGCAGGGATCTAAAAGCTTCTCAAAGAGCCTTCGTCACTCTCCTTTGATAACGTCCTGTACCCGCTCCCGCCCACCCCGCACGGCATGCTTTGTCCCCAGTCCCAGAGGCACCCGATGCTGCTGTTCCTGAGCGTCTCAGGGTTTGGTGGAGCAGTTGGGCTGGTGTCTTTATTAGGTTCCTGGGGCTGCCATGACAAAGTGTCACACACGGGGGGGACTTAAACAACAGAAGTGTACTGTCTCACAGTCCTGGAGGCTGGAAGTCCAAAATCGAGGTCTCAGCAGGGCTGTTTCCCTCTGAGGGCCGGGAGGAGGGAGGGACTGTTCCAGCCTCTGCCCCGGCTTCTGGTGGCTGCCGGTGGTCTTTGGCGTTCCCTGAGTGGGGACGCACCAGCCCGATCTCTGCCTTCGCCTTCACGTGGGTTCTCGCCGTGCGTGTGTCTGTCTCCACATTTACCCCTTTAATAAGGACGCCGGCCATACCAGATTGGGGACCCGCTGTTACTCCAGTATGACCTCGTCTTGACTAATTACAACTGCAGTGACCCTGTTTCCAGCCAAGTCCACATTCTAAGGTCCTGAGGGTTGGGACTTCAAGGAGGACACGATTCAACCCATGCTAGTGTCTTAGCCCGGGTTTCCTCCAGAAAGCAGAGCCTGGGGGTTTATGTGCAGATAGCTCGTTGCAGGGCGTGATGCATAGCCGTGAGCAGGGGTGGGGCGAGGGGAGTCCACAGGGAAGAGGGAAAGTCAGTCCAAGAGGAAGTTCTCAAGCCAGACGTTGGCGTGAGCGACTGGAGCTCAGTCTCGCTGGGACCTTCTGAAGAGCCACCTTAGAATCGACGCTGGTCCGCCAGCAGCAGGGGCCACGCTGTGCGGTGCCGGCACCCTCGCGCTCCAGGCTGCACGTGTGTGAGTGCCCGGCAGCTTCCCGCGGGCGTCTCGGCTGCAGCCCGGGGCAGCCTGCGGGTGGCAGAGGCCAGGCGCCGACGGGTAGCGCCTGCTTGAAAGGAGTGGCTGCAGCAGCAGCTGGAATATAAGGTGGGCTGGGAGAATACGAGGGAAGGCAGGCCACAGAAATGTGCACTCCTTGTTCCTCTCGATGCGTGTGTGTCCCTCACGGAGCCTGGCGAGTTGCAGGGTTTCAGGGCAGCAGCCAGCCAGTCTCTACAAAAGGGGAGTTTGGTGGATGCAGCCACAGGCCCGGGGTTGTCACTGACAGTCACCCTCTCTCCTCCCGCCGTCCCCTGTGGACTCCTTCACCCTCAGCCAGGATTCTGCTGCCCTCGGTCACCCACCTGGCGGGGTGGCCCAGACCTCCACCCCCGCGGCAGCGGAGCCGCAGTTGCCTTGCCTCTGCTGGGCTGGACGGCAGCTGCTCCGCGTGGGCAGCTATCTCTGGGCAGAAGCGCCGAGCCTTGCCCCGGATTCCAGACCCACCGCTTCCTGCCCACCTGTGCAGCAGCAACCCCGGCTCCTCGTGCCAATCCCGGTCAATCGCCTCCGCCTTTCTTGGCTTCTCATTCCCTGGCACGAGGACTGCCAGAGGCCCAGGTGGTCATCCCAGAGCGCTGTTGTCTCTGCTGGTGGAAGTATCCCCCTCTGGGGACCAGAGCCTCTAGTCTGGCAGAGGCTAAGATGCAGGGAGGAGAAGGACCAATCCCAGCATACAATGGGCCCCTGAGAGCAATGGCGAATGTGGCCAATCTTTCTCCTGCCTTGTGGTTGCTGGACCCACCTATTCTAGCTGTTGGGGTCATAGCACGGTACGCCAGACATTCATCCAATGTCAATGCCTCATCCTAAATGTATTCATCCCAAAGGATGAATACACCCCACCCCACAGGGTGTGGTCCCCAAGATGGTACCGTAGCCGAGCTTTTAGTATGCCATCCCATCATTTTTTTTAGGCTGGATACTTCCAGGTGATGTGGTGCGTGTTAGGGCCAGCTGATCCTGTGGTCATGTGATCCTGGCACACCCCCCTCACCAGGAAAGGTACCCCCTGTCTGAGTGACATGCGACCCCGCGTCAGTGAACCATTTAGTCTGCAAGCCCCCGGGTCGCGGGCGACGCTGCCCCCAGGTCGGGGAGAGCAAATTCTTACGAGGGGGAATCACTGCTTCCAAGCTTGTCACTGTCAACTGGAGTGCCCCAATCTCTCTGTTACCACCCGGATGAGGCTCTTATCCACAGTACCCTTCTGACATTGTTTCTGTCAAGGTTACTGGTACCTGTGTGTCACCATCGTGGTCAGCCTGTGGGCGGTGTTTGACACAATGGTCACTTCTCCTCTGAGGACACAATGTATTTACTTGGATTTGGGCCGTTCTTTCTCCTGGTTTCCCCACACCCGTGACTGCTCCTTCTAGGTCTCCCTTCTTGGTTCCTCCTCATCTCCTTGATCTTTAACCCTGGAAGGTGTCAGGGCTCAGACGTTGGATTTATTCTCTTCTCTGTCTACGAGGCTTGAAATCTCATCCACATTTTTTTTTTACAACTCCCAGTTTTGTATCTTCAGACTGCACCTCTCCCCTGAACTTGAACTTAAATGTCCACCTGCCTACTCAAGCCTGCTCCCCTGGGGCTGCCCGTCTCAGCAGAAGGCAGCACTGGAGTTATTCGTGATCCTTTCTTTCTCACTCAGTCCACCGGGACACGCTGTCCAGTCTGCCTCCAGAATGTGACCCCTCCTCACCTGCACCGCCACCTCTCTAGTCAGAGCCACAGCCATCTCGCACCTTGACTGTTGCACTGGCATCTTACCTGGTCTCTTGCTTCTGCCCTTGCCCCTCGCGGTCTATACTCGACACAGAAAACAGGGGGATGCTGCCGAAACAAAGTCAGATCTTGTCACTTCTCTGCGTGGAATCCTCCGGGAGCTTCTCATCTCAGAGTAAAAGCCAAAGTATTCTGACTCCACCTCCGTGAGCTGACCTGCCCCTCTCCCTCTTGCCAGTTGCCCCAAGCCACGCCGGCCTGGCTGTCCCTCCACCGTGCCCCGCCCCCGCCACCGTGGGGCCTTCGCACGTGCTGTTCCCTCCGCCTGGAGCAAGTGACTTCACGGTGCGCCCCCCGGCCCCCCACCCCCCCCCGCCTTTAGGGCTCTGCTCCAATGTCACCTGCTCGGCGAGAACTTTCCTGCACGCCCCATTTGAAATTGCAGTCTGCGCCCCAGCATTCTCCACCGCCGTGTACTGCTTCATTTTTCATCGCGGTATTTCTTACCGTGCATCACATTACGTATTTCTATATCTGTTGTCCTCTCTTAGCCTGTGAAAACACTAATTCCTTTAGAAAGGGACTTTGGCTCATTTAGGTCACTGCTGCATTCTTAGTGCCTGGCATCTGTGTGTGCACAGTACGTTTTTAATGCATGAATGAATGAATGGAAGCAGGGTGCGATTCCAGAGGTACGAGGTGGGATTCATTTGATTATTTAGGAGATAGTGAAGAGATGGATTTGGAAGTGGGGAGAGGATACCTGGCAAGGGAGTGGGGGGTGTAGGTCTGGATAAGGGGTGTGTGTGTGTGTCTTGTTGTGGACATACCTGCACACGTGTGTAGTCACGTGCAAAGAGAGAAAGCCATGGAGGGCTTCGAAAGCCTGGCAAGGGATCAGCCATTTTCTTTTGGCTGATGGAGAGTCACTGAGGTTCTTCCACAAAGACGTTGCAGAGAGGAGACTGGGGTGTCTGGAAATGTCTGGCAGCTGTGGCCGGGAGGGCAAAACAGGAAAGCAGGGGACCTCGGAGGGGCCGGGAGAGAGGGGATCGGGGGCCGAGTGTCCCTAGCTGGCTCCCCTCGTGCCCCCTTCCTATGTGAGCTTTGCAACACTCTCCTAATGCAACCCGGATCTTACCAGGCTGCTTGCCCGCTCAGGAGCCACGGCTGCTTCCCACTGCCCGTGTTGTCGGGGTGCCATGGACGAGCGTTCGGAGCATGGCTGCCCCCCCCCACTGCCTCTGCATGCAGTCACTCATTCATTAATATGCTGTGACCAGTGGCCTCCTCTGTGCCGCGTGCTCTTCTAGGTTCTGGAAACAATAGGCGGGTCCCTGCCCACCTGCTCTCGGTCACCTGGAAAACCTCTGCCCCTCCGGAAGGCTGTGTTCATTAGGAGTCTGGGATGAGTGACAGGAAGTGCTGTGAGCCGCTGTCATTAGGAGCAGTGAGCAGGAGAGTTAACTTATCGCCTCGCAGAACTGAAAACTCCAGAGGGCGACCGTGAGGCTTCGGGGGTGTGGGTGCAGGGTTTCACTCCGTCTCGCAGACCCTTCCTTGGGCACGTGGCCCCTTTCTGACAACACGGCTGCCCCCAGCCCCGGGGCCGCGTCCTGTCCTCCCAGAACCTCAGAGGGTCCGTCTCGACAGTCGGGTGCCTTCATCGTACCCGAGGAAGGTGGATTCGGTCTTGGGCAGGCCAAGCCGGGAGGGTCCCTACAAAGGCGATTCCAGCATCCCCTCCCCTCCCAGGCAGCGACCCGGCTTTTTCCTTCCCTGGAGCGTCCTGCCAGTCGGAGAGAGGTGGAGCCCCGAGTGTGGGAAGACAGGGCTCAGGGTCTCCCTCCCTCCTCCCTCCAGGTCCCCGTGTCCAGGTGTTCCAGGAGTTGCCAGCCTGGGCAAAGGAAGAAGCCCATGGGCATCCACCCCTGCTGCTTTGAGTGCATCGACTGCCTGCCCGGCACCTTCCTCAACCAGACTGCAGGTACCGCCGCAGGCCCCGCCCCTGCCCCGCCCCTTCCCCGCCCCTTCCCCGCCCCTGGGGTCACCAGGGCTATTCCCCCTTGGCAGGGCCTCTGGGGTCTCCCCCAGGGCGTGTAAGTGTCCAAACGTCAGGGACCATGCCTGATTGCTCTTGTATCTCCCCAGTACCTGGCGTGGAGCAGAATCCTCAATCCGGGCTGGTTGGGGGGAGGGAGAAGGGGCGACACCCCCACGGCAGGACCGGAGCTGAGCCCGCTCCACACAGCCCACTCCCCGGGCTCCTCCGCGGCCCGGGCGCAGGGTGTCAGGCAGGGGAACAGCCGCTGGAGGGTGAACGAATGGCTCCGTCAACGGAGGGACAGTTTCTGGCAGGCGGGGACGGGGTGTGATTTATCTCTCTGGCCTCCCAGTGCTTAGTGCAGTTCAGAGCATGTAAGTGCTCAGTGAATGTCGAGTGACTTCCTTGATTAGGAGAATGAACGTTTCTCCCTGTAGAACATAAACTTGAGGAAGGTGCAGACAGTGTCTTCACTCTGTCCACGTTAGCGTTCAGTACCATGCAGAGTTAGGGCTCAAACATTTGTTTCCTGACCGCATGAATGTAAACTAAGCGGACGGTTCCGTCTACCAGAGCAGCACTTACTATGCGCCTGGCAGAGCTCAGGGCACTGAGTAGGTGTGCAGAACAAAAGTTTGTTGATTGATTTCCCTGGCCTTCCTCTGACGGTTGGCCAGGAGCCTGGAGGCACGGGCTGGTGCATGCGTCTCTCGGGGCCTTCCACCCCGAGTCCCTAGTTTGCGGTGCTCAAACAAACATTTGCTGAATAAACTACTTGAGTAAGTGGTTGCATGGCTCTCACACAGAGAGTGAGGTCTTAGAAGGGAGGAGCTTTAGCTGGTAGGTTCTGCGTCAAGGAGACCCCAGTTCAAATCCTCCCTCTGGGGCTCCCTGACTTTGGGCACATTCCTTAACCTCGCTGAGCCTCAGTTTCCTCGTCTGTGAAATGGGGCTGCTGGGGGGACGTGATGAGCCAGTGCGTGTAAGGGACTCAGGGGGCGCTGGCTGTGAACGCAGGGGTTGCCCGGGTGCGGGGCCTGCGGGGCGTCGGTGCTGAGAGGTGGGATTGGCTGATGGAAGTTGCGGTGTGCTTTTGCAGACGAATACGACTGCCAGCCCTGCCCGAGTAACAAGTGGTCCCACAGGAATAGCACCTCCTGCTTCAAGCGGCGGCTGGCCTTCCTGGAGTGGCGCGAGCTGCCCACCACCATCGTGGCCGCGCTGGCCGCCCTGGGCTTCCTCAGCACGCTGGCCATCCTGGTGATATTCTGGAGGCACTCGCAGACGCCCATGGTCCGCTCGGCGGGCGGCCCCATGTGCTTCCTGATGCTGACGCCGCTGCTGGTGTCCTACATGATGGTCCCGGTGTACATAGGACCGCCCACGGTGCCCACCTGCCTCTGCCGCCAGACCCTCTTCCCCATCTGCTTCACCATCTGCATCTCCTGCATCACCGTGCGCTCCTTCCAGATCGTCTACGTCTTCAAGATGGCCAGCCGCCTCCCGCGCGCCTACGGCTACTGGGTCCGCTACCACGGGCCCTGCGTCTCCGTGGCGTTTATCACGGCACTCAAGGTGGCCATCGTGGTGGGCAACTTGCTGACCACGAGCCCCAGCCCCACCACCCGTGCCGACCCTGACGACCCCCAGATCATGATCCTCTCCTGCAACCCCAACTTCCGCGGCTTGCTGATGATCAGCACCGGCCTGGACCTGGCCCTCTCGGTGGTGGGCTTCAGCTTCGCCTACATGGGCAAGGAGCTGCCCACCAACTACAACGAGGCCAAGTTCATCACCCTCAGCATGACCTTCTACTTCACCTCCTCCGTCTCCCTCTGCACCTTCATGTCTGTCTACAGCGGGGTGCTGGTCACCATCATGGACCTGCTGGTCACCGTGCTCAACCTCCTGGCCATCAGCCTGGGATACTTCGGCCCCAAGTGCTACATGATCCTCTTCTACCCAGAGCGCAACACGCAGGCCTACTTCAACAGCATGATCCAGGGCTACACCATGCGCAAGGACTAGCAAGGACTGAGGGCCCCGCGCCGGGCCGGGAGCCGGGGCTCTGGTTAGTTCAGCCCCAGGTGGATGCAGGGACACCCTCCCCGGCTAGCACCGCGTCGGCCTGGTCTCCTGTTGGGTGTTCCTCGGAGGTTCTCTGCATCCTGGCCGTTTACGCACTTAGTGACTTTGTTCCTTTCTCTCGAGCTGTTTTGCTTGTCGGGCAGTGCCACCTTGTTCTAGAAACAGCGACCCCAGGTGACCTCTTGGTCTCCAAGGACAGTCTGATTTAGCAGCCCACAGCCGCCATCTGGCGGTCGTGCTGGGCATTGCAGGTTGTGGCTCGTCCCCTTCTCTGTGTTCAAGGTGCAAGGGCCACGCTGGTGACTGGGGGTGGGGGGTGGGGGAGGGGTGGCAGGGTGGGGTCTGCCGATCAGTGCCTGAGCTCCAGTGACTCGGCCCGTGTGTCTGCGGTTCCCGTCCCTGCTCCCGGAGAGCCTGGGCCCAGGCTTCTGTGTCGTGTCTAAGTGACGGCTGGGCATGGCGGGTGCTTCGTCCATGCTTGTGAATAAACCTCACTCGGGTGAATGGATGAGCTTCCTGCTTGTTTCCGGAGGTCCCTGGAATCAGAGGGTCTTCGGTTTCAGTCCCAGCACTGCCACTTCCAAGCTGTGTCATCCCGGACCGATCATTTATCTTCTCTGAGCCTACACGTCCTGTCTCTAAAATGGGAGCAATAGCTGCTGCACAGGGACATTTGAGGATCGGAGATAATGTGTGTGAAGCGCATGTAGTAGGTGCTCAATAAATGTCAACCATTGCAAATCCATGTGGCCCTGAAACCATTGGAGACAACAGAAAGTTGTGTTTTCGTTTTTTAACACCAGACACGGGTTCTAGTCCCCGGGACTAGCCTGTGTTGGAAATTAGCCTTCCTCGAGTTGTTCCCCAGCCCTGCCCACCCCAGCACATTCTGGGTGTTGTCCTGGGGGTGCTCAGGCTTCAGGCGTGCCCCAGAGCTAGTGTGCACTGTGGTGGCACTGCCACCTCGGCACTGCTGGGCGTGGCTGTGTCCGTGCCAACCAGCCCCAGTGGTGGCCCCCGTGACAGGAGGGGCCCTGAGTCCGGGCACCAGGCCTGGCCTCTCACCGGGGAGCCAGGACTCCAGTGCCGAGGCCTCCGCACCGCCACCCAGAGAGGCTGAGCGGCTGGCCCAGGAGCACCCAGCCCGCAGGGGGCAGCCGGTGTCAGAGCTGCCTCTGCTGTCCCCAAGCACAGGTGGGTTCAGGCTCCCCGAGAGCCCATCCCCCTGCGACGTCATGGCCTGCTCAGAACCTCGCTGGACTCGATTCACAGTTCGTCCGGCGCCAGCCCAGCAGGTACGGCTCCCGCGAGCCTGTCGGCGGCTGGGGGGGGGGGCAGGGCTGCCTCCTCCGTGTCCCCAGCTCTCCTCTGTCACACTTGGCGATGGTGGTGGCGGGATCTTGGCTGGCATCATCTGGCGTGCGGGGGAAGGGCCGACACGTTTGGGGCCACTTCACCGTGGCAGGGATGGGTGCTTGTTTCTCTTCCTGGAGCCCGGCACCCAGCAGGTGCCCCAGAGTACCACCGTATGGCTGAATCGCGTCACCTCCGCACCCGATCCTCTGCCTCCGTCCCCCGGGCCACGGCCTCATTAATGCAGTTCACCTGTTACAGACCTCGGTGCCCACAAACATTCACACTTACCATCACACCGTCGTGTTGACCTCGGTGAGGACAACAGTTAACGTTTACTGCCAGGCCCCTCGCTGAGAACTTTACTACTCTATCCATTTATCCCTCCCAAACCTCTGTTGGCCAGGAACTGTTAGGATCCTTATTTTACAGACAGAGAATGAAAGGAGACTCAGAGAGGTCATGACATTTATCCACGGCCACACAGCTCATCTGAGCCCGGCACTCAGCCCTCCCTGTCCTCTACGGGGTGAAACCCCAACAGCCCTGCCCAGAAAGCGGTCCCCACCGCAGTGCACAGAGGGAAGACTTGGTGTCCCCAGGCAAGGGGCCGTGCTGTGGTAGGGGCTTCAGATTTTAGGGTGCAGTGACCAGGAAAGGCTTCGGGAGAAGCTGGCATTTGGAAAGAGTCTCACGGGACAGAGAAGTGTCGGAAGGTGGGTGTTTGGGCGGGAGGGGGAGGGCAGGTGCGGCGGGAGGGACCCCAGGCAGTTCCAGGAGCGGCAGGTGGCTGAGAGTGGCTGGGAGGTGAGAACCCCGCTTGGAAGGGCAGCAGGGGCTGGATGTGGGGGGCCCGGCCCTGGGCGTCTGGACCTTGTCTCCCCTGGGTGGCCACTGCCAGCGTCCTGTGCACACACCGGGTTGCCCCTCACCTGGGTCAGCCGAGATGCCGTCTGGCCCTCTCTGGTCACTGTGACCGGCCTTCTCTTTGGCTCCATCCTCTTCCCAGAGTCCTCAGCGCTGGCCTGGCCTAGTGGGCTGTAGACTGCTAGACTACCGGCGTCTTTCTGGAACATTCCTTCTCTGTCCCCTCCACTTGCTTCCCAGGGGAGCTCAGAGCCTCCGCTGAGGCCCCTCCCAGCCCTGAGCGTTCGGGAAGCAACTTGGGATAGTCTGTTCCTGGATGTGGCTGAGTCTTGTCCCCCCGGCCCTCGGGACCAGATTGTCAGGGGCTCAGGGAGTTTTAAGCTCTTAATTCTCTTTTCTTGCACGCTGCTCATGCCTTGGTATAACATTTTTTTTAAAAAAAAATTGCTAATTACCTCGTTTCTTGGTTCTGCCTCGTGGCCACCGTTAGAGCAGAGAATCCTGGAGTCCCAGCGACCTCGGAGGGCGTCCATGCGTCCCCTCGTTCTGCAGTCCCCCTGACAGCTGCGACCTTAATCCCTCCTGCTTCTCCCCGGTGACAGGAGGCTCACTGAGGACAGCACCAATCATTAGAGAATTTTTCTTAGTTTGAATCAAAACCCGACTCCGTGGGGTTTCTATTTATGGACACTAGTGTTCTCTTTTAGGACCATGAATTAAATATGATTCCTCTTTCTGACGGTGGCTGTTTATATGTCGTGGCAGAAAGAATAATTGCCTTTTGAGGAGCGCCTACTGAGCACCAGGTGCTTCCCACGCCTTGTCTCTGATCCCCGTAAAGGCCCTGCCCGATGGGCGCCGGGACCGCGGTGGACACGGGCTGGTGCCTCCCACCCTGCCCAGCGGCCCGGTGTGGCTCCAGGGAGGCTGATGGCGGGTCCTGGCTTTGGGGGGTGGACCTTGGTTGGCCTCATCAGAGAGACTCTCAGAACTTTTTCTGGGACATTCTTTAGGAGCTGGCAAGGCTGTAGACCCAAGAGCTGGGGGCAGTTCTGTGGGATCACAAGGCAGGTCGGCCTCCGGGGAACCTTGCGGAAGGCACAGTGGAAGGACGGAAAAACCGGGTCCTTAGAATCCTTTTGGAGCTAATGAATCTCACCCACATGCAGCCTCTGGAAGCTTCCATTTCATGAATCAATTAACATCCACTATTGCTTAAGGTAGTTCGAGTTGGATTTTCTGCCCCTGGCAACCCAAAGCGTCCTTGTACTACTGAAGAGGAAACCGAAGCTCAGAAACGCTGATTAACTCACCCAGGGTCACCCAGCTCTTAAGTGTGGGAGCTAGAATTTGGGCTCAGGGGAGAATTTGGGAGAGGTTACAGCTATTTGAGTCTCTTCTTTGGCCTCAAGGTCCCCAATTGTTCTTAGAACCTGATTTTAGCCACCATCTGGTCCTCTCCTTGGCCACACTCTGATTTGCAGACATGTCTCTGAGAGCACCTGGCCAGCTTTCCTCTCCGTGGCCCCGTCATTCTTCCCACGTCCACGGGCCGGCTCTGGCCACCTGAGTAGTGGCTCCCACACTCAGTCACAGCCACCGGCCCTCCCAGCTCAGAAAAGTTCCTGGCTCCCAGTGCTCACACGGCTGAGTCTGCACTTAACGTCGTCCATGGTTTCTTGGAAACCCACTTTAGGTGAAATGGTGTATAACAAAACTGATGGTTATTTTGTCGCTGAAGTTATAATGAAACAGCATTGAACAAAATGACTTTTATTCGAGGACGTTCTGTATGTTGCTTTGCTTAAAGTAGAAGTTTCCAAAAACCTATTGATGACATTCAGGACATACTGTACAACCATGCGTGACCTCTCTCGTGCATGTAAATCGCTACAATGTCTGCACCCTGCTCACCTCCCAGCCGCCGCCCCCAGGGACCCCAGAGGACACCTGGCCGTTCCCCAACCATTTTGCCTGGTTGCAAGCAAGGCCATATAGAGAGTCATGGCCCAGGTGTGTCTGAAGCAAGGAGAGGGCGTTGGAGGCCAACATCCATCCATTCATTCATTCACTCACTCATTCATTCACTCACTCAGCAAATGGTTACTGAGCGCTAAGGTCAGGCTCCATGTGGCACCAAGGATACAGTGCCCAAGAAGAAGGGACTGCAGCACAGTCCCCGCCTGTCCCTGCTCCCAAGCAGCACATGTTCTAGTGGGGGACTCAGGACACCACACAGATGATCACAACACCACGTGACAGTCCATGAGGGGGTGGCTCACGGGCCGTGGAGACACCCGGAAAGGACCCCTTGCTGGGGAGGTCGAGCAGAGACCTGAAGGGCGAGTGGCTGTCTGCCAGGCAGGGGGACTCTGGGGGTGTGCGCCAGGCAGAGGAGCGGCCTGGGCAAAGGCCCAGTGGCCGGGAGACTGGAACGGTCCGGAAGACAGAGGGAGGCTGGTGGTGCTGGAGCTTCAGAGGGAAAGTGGGTGAGCTCAGGAGAGGAGGGGTGAGGAGAGAGAGAGGGAAGAAGGGAGGGAAGGAGAGGCGGGGATTAGGAGCGAGCGGGACGGAGGGAGAGAGAGTGGGAAGGAGCAAGCGAGTGGGAAGGAGGGTGGGAAGGAGAGGAGGGAAGGAAGGAGAGAGAAGGAAGGGAGAGACGGGGGATATGGAGGGAGAGAGGAAATATTGATAGGGAAGGACAGGGAGGGAGGGAGAGGAGGGGAGAGGGGAGGAGAGAAGGAAGAAGAGACAGGAAAGAAGAGGGAGGGAGGGAGGGAGGGACAAGGAGGGTGAAGGCGTCTGTCTGTCTGTCCGGCTGTGGACAATGTTGGGTCACCTCCCCCTCTGTGCTGCGGTCCCTTCCTCTGTGCGAGGGGCTGCGGTGACAACATGGCCCCACAGGGCTGCGGGGACACCTGGAGGAGCGAGTGCTTCCCAAGTGTCAGCTGTCGAGATTGGACAGGATTTGAGCTTTGTCTTGAGATAGCACCTCGAAGGGTTTCTGAATTGAGGAGACAGGCAGTGTGGGGAACGGCCACAAAGGGTCTGAGAGGAGGCGGGAGACCCGCTGAGACTCTGCCACCAGGCCCAGGTGAGCGAGGAGGGTGGCCCGGCATTGGCCAGGGTGGCCGTGGAGTGGGGGCCACATCCACAGTCCTGGTGACTGACCGGCCATGGGGGTGCCGTGGTGGGAGCGGGGATCCAGGTGTGGGCAGTGGGAGCTAGGAGGGGCTTGGGTGGGTGTGTTTGGGACACCCTGAAGCCATCACACTGTCCCCCTGCCCTTGTGCAGGCCTGGGACCCCGTCTGCGGCTGGTGCCGATCCAATTGACAAAGGTCCCAGGGCGGGCCCCGAGTGCTCGGCGGAAGAGGCTGGCAGAGGCTCCCAGACACTCCGAGGATTTGGGGCCACGCCATGACAGAAGCTACAGTCTCCTCCCATCCTCTGTGAATAGGTGATGAGGCCAATTCTCCCTGGGCCTCAAATCCCCCACCTAAGGCCTCCCTAGGACACCCTTAGACCTGCCGCTGTCTGGGGGTGTCCAGAGTTGGCGACGGGAGAGGGGCAGGGTGCCGCCGTCCCCTTCTGGAGGGAGGTGGGCAGTGTGAGCCGTCTACACTGTGTGCACCGGCCCATCTGCTTCCAGTTAGCAGCTCCAGGGGCGCCTAATTGGCAGATCAAACCATCTGATGTTGCATGTTAGATAAGTAGTTATAGCAGCCCCGGCGGAGTCCGACACTTTTGGACGGAGCCCAAGCCCTGCATCCGCTACCGCGAGGCCTGGGGTGCTAATGGGAACCAGAGCCTCGTGCACGGGAGCCGGAGGGCGTCAGCAAGTGTCAGAAAGCTTTGAAGTGCCGGAGCAGATGGGGCCTGCCGTCTCCCCCAGGGAGGGGCTCAGGGTCTCCTGGAACTTAAGCTCGAACGTTGAGGAGGAGGGAAGAGCCCGCAGAGGGTGGTTTCCTGACACCAGCTGTGGCCGGGGACGTCCAAGAGCCCTCGGGTCCAGCCACGGCAAAGAGAGGTGGTGGAGGACTATTGGACCCCAAATGGGGAAGCCTCGGTTCTTCTTGTATGACAAGTGACAGGACTGGCGTGAGGCTTTGGGCAAATGCCTCTGCCTCTCAGAGCCTCAGCTCCCCCACCTGTAAAATGGGGGGAAACAGTCCTGCCTCGCCCAAGGTGGACAGATTTCGTTCAGATCCCGGCTTTGCTAGTTACTTCCCGTCAGTTAAGTGACTCATCTGTTACTGTCATCATCCGTGTGACAGGGTGCACAGTCGGGTTGCTGTGAGGGAATACGTGTCGAGTGCTCAGGACTGTGCCTGGTCCTCTGTGAACGCTGCGTAGACGCTCGCCGTGGTATCAGTCAGTATTCGACAGGTCATGCTGTCGCGACAAACATCCCCCGAACCTCAGTGGCGAACAGGAACGAAGATGGGTCTCTCTCTCCCGACACGGCGAGGCTGTGGGCTGGCGGCAGCTCCCCCTCGTGTCTTCTTTCCGGGATCCAGGCTGAAGCAGCAGCCCTCGCCAGGCCACCTACTCTCACACGGGAAAGAGCCACGGCAAAAGCTTGCGCTGACCCTCAATGGGGGTGACACATGTCACTGTGCTCACATTTCATTGGCCAAGGCAAGTCACATGGCCTTGAACCTGCCGATGGGCGGGAAAGTAAGTCCTCTCACAGGGAGGGGCCGCCAGTGTGGACGACTGTGATCAAAGCAGGAGACGCCGGGGGCGATTGTCCAGATGTTTTGGATGGGTGGCCCATCACATCTGCATCCCAATCCGTGGGAACGAGAGTGGGAAGGGCGGGGCGACATGCCCATTCCTTTTCAGCCATAACTTGGAAGTGCAGACATGATTTGCTCTCACATGTCATTGACCAGAATTTAGCCGCTTGGTCACATCTTGCTACAAGGGAGGGTGGGAACGTGGTATTTCGTGGCATCTGCGGTGGACACTGTAATGCACCACCCGGATCCGTCTCGGGACCGAAGGGCTCTTTCCCGCTGCTGGGAGGGCGCCGGCTGACAGTCCCCAACCCTCTCTGGAAATGGCTCTTGGCTGGGGACAGCTGCCTCGCCCAAGGTCATGCCCTCTTCCTGGGGGCTGCCGGTGTGCGATGACTGGATGACGCAGGAGTGTCACGGCCCGGACTCCCAGTGCAGTGCAGGACAACTGTGAAGAGCCACCGTCTTTAGAGGTCCCGTGGGGTCAGCGAAGGCCTTTCTTGAGGCAGCGTTGCAGCCCAGCCTCTCCCTCTGCCCAGCTCCATTTCTCCCCCTCTGTAGGCGTCGTCCCCAGGACGCCTCCTGCCCACGGATGTCCACCTGAGGGTCCCACAACCTTGGGAGCTGTCGTTAAAGGCGGCAGAGGAGGGTCTGCTGCTGGGCAGCGGCAGGCTCTGCTTCGGTCGTGTGGGGTCGGGGCGGCGGGAGCTGCGGGGTGTGAGAATGACGGCGGCCGTGGGGAAGGCGGCCTTCAGGCCACTTGCGATGGCAGTGGTGGTCATGGCCGTGCTGGGGATTGGGTGCCTCAGTTTCCCCTCTTGAAATGGTGGTCATGGCCCTGCTGGAGAGTGGGGTGCTGTGATGGTTCAGTGTTGGTATTTGTTCACCTGGGCTGGGCTCACCTGCCTGCTGGACCCCACTGCGGGGAAGCCAGCACTCCTGGCCTGCTCCTCACCCCCGAGCAGGCTCCCGTAGGGGCTGTTCTCCTCCCCTCTTTGACATTCTGCCTGGACGACTGTCAGCTGCCGTCTTGCTCCTCAGACTCCCTAGCCCCTCTTTCCCCAAGCCATCCTGACGGCCGCCCTGGGCAGGCTCCTGTCTGCTGCTTCCACTCGGCAGTCCCAACTCTAACCCCGTCTCCTGACCTTCCAGCTCCCCGTTGACTGGCTCAGCCACTCGGCTCTCCCTGGGGGCAGATGCCCAGCACACTCGCACTCTCTCCAGGAAGGTTCTGGGTTCAGTGTAGCTGCAGGGGGTCCCCTTTGCTCTCTGGTGCAACTCAACCTAGATCCGGCTCCATCAGTGATGATGGTGTGAGGGTGATGATGATGACTGTGGTGTTGGTGGAGATGCTGGTGATAATGTTTATGCTGGTGGTGAAGGTGGTGGTTGCAGTGATGACAGTGGTGGTACTGCTTATGTTGGTGATGGTGCTATTAGTAGTGGTGCTGTTGGTAATGGTGTTGGTGTCATTGACGGTGGTGATGGTTTTGGTGGTGATGGTGGTAGTGACGATGGTGGTGGTGATGGTGGTGATTGTTTTAGCGGTGATGGTGATGATGGTAGTGATAGCAGTGGTGGCAATGGTGGTGATGGTGGTGATGATGGTGATGTTGGTGACATTGGTGGTGATGGTGGTGATGATGGTGATGTTGGTGACATTGGTGATGATGGTGGTGATGGTGGTGGTGATGGTGGTGGTGACAATGGTGATGGTGTTGGGTGATGATAGTGATGGTGGTATGGTGGTGATGGTGGTGGTGGTTGTGATTGTGGTGGTGTTGTTGGTGATGATGGTGATTATGGCAGTGGTAGTGGTGATGATGTTGATGATAGTGGTGGTGTTGGTGGTGATGGTGGTGGTGGTGATGTTGGTGATGATGTTGGGGTGATGATAGTGATGGTGATGGTGCTAGTGATAGTGGTGGTGGTGGTAATGGTGGTAGTGGTGGTGGTGATGGTGATAGTGGTGGTGATGGTGGTGGTGATGGTGGTAGTGGTGGTGGTGATGGTGGTGGTGATGGTGGTAGTGGTGGTGGTGATGGTGTTGATGGTGATAGTGGTGGTGATGGTGGTAGTGGTGGTGGTGATGGTGGTGATGGGG